>JADRCC010162781.1:0-14911 GCA_019843855.1 Hylomyscus alleni
TTTTTTTTTTCAAGTGTCTCAACTCATTTGTATTGTAATATTTGGAGCAAGCAACTAAATTCTTTCACTTAGAATCAGCAAAACTCAAAATGGAATTTAAATTTTGTTGCTGTCTTAATGAAAATGCAGTGACTGGTCTTTTCATGGTAGCATTGTGTATATGTCTTTATGATTTCTCACCACCTTCAAGCTTGCCATTCACTTTTGCTTGAAGTAAAAGTAAAAGGCAAATTTTCAAAAGCTATTGTGGGTTGTTCTAGAAAGTTATGTAAATAAAACACAAACATCAACATAATTGAAGTGAGAATAACTTTTTATAATCACAAGAAATAGTTTTATTGTGTAGTATGAGACAAGACAGCAAATGTATGTTTACATTTCTTGGCAAAGCATGCCTCAGAGCCATTTGCCCTCTTTAGAGATTCTGAACTATTTCATTAACTTGAATGCCAGTCATCCTGGTCCTTAACTTCAGAAGAGAGAGCTAAATTTCTGAGGGTGTGGCTGGCTTGCAAGCAATAGGAATAGAGTTGCAAGACAGTGCAGTCAGTACACACCTAAACATGCACTCTTAATCTAAATCTACTGTAATTAATCAGGAATATCATCTCGATTTAGACCTAGGAAACCTTATATGGATATATAGAAAAGTTGCAGGAAGCTTTCAGTCACTCCTGCGCCATGGCCCGGGATCAACTTCAGGCTTCTTGCCAGATGAGGACTTTGGACTCAGGACATTTGAAGTGGTTCTGTCATGTAAGAAGACTAGCTCTGATTCTTTATTTAAATCAAAGTTTTAAAATTGCCACTTTTTCTTTCTTCCCTTCTCTCTTCTTTAAACACACCTGTGATTACAGGTACAATTCTCTAGAAGAGACTGGGAAATAAACCTTTTTCATGGAGAAAAAAAGTAAATATATGAGATTGAAAATTAAACAAGGATAGTGAAGGAGTATTTTCAGAATATTGTAGTTAAGAGAACAACTTAAACCAAATATGTGGAGTTTACCAAAATAAGGTGTGTATATAAAGTTACATAACTTTAAAAAACCAGAACAAAGCAACGAGATGACAAGATTAACTTTCTTAGAACTGTTTAATTGAGCCCGCCAGATTGAAAAGCAACCTTTGGCTTAATTTGATACATGATAATTATTGACTATTCACCGCATCCTGCAGCTCTTTCAGTTACTTTAGGAAAACAATTAGTGCCATTCTTGAAGGAGACATCCAAAAGTCACAGTAATAAAAATATCCAAGTATAGGAAGGCATTCCATGTGTATGTTGAAAAAATAAGCTAACATAATATAGAAACATGTTCAAGTATACAAGCTGCGGAGATTTGTGGAGATTTTGTTTAATAAGTCTGCAACCAGAATACCATTTTAGGACATTAACATTTATTATGGAACACCAGTATGCAAAAAGAATATGTGTAACTTAGACACAACTAAATACATTACTTATAGCAGAAAATTTAATGGAATTAAAATGAAAAGCTTAGAAGTAAAATCATAATAAATGTGAAGTACATGTTATTTTGATTTGGACTTTGACAAAACCAAAAAGCGAGTTTAATCTGCCAACTTTATTTAAGGATTTATTTAAGATTTCAGTACATAATTATTTTAAAACTGAAATGGTTTTGGTTTCAATTGTAATGATTGTCTCATGACATTAGACAAAGTTTTTTATGAAACTGTTTTGGGCAGAATGGAAATAGAGTATATATTAAATTACAAATTGGTGGCATCTTCAAGTATACATGCAATGAATAAATGAACCATATGGGTCAAGAACTTATAAGCTGAGAAATTGAATAATACGTAAATTAGCTAATTTAGAATTTTGTGTTTCTGAATTTAACAATATTGTTTTCCACTTTTCTCCAGAGAACTCTGGGAAGATATTTCTATAATGGGTCTGGTAAATTTGCCAAAGAAAATATAAATGTTATTAACATCAATTTCAACATTTCTAGATTTACTAGAGCTAAAATATGTTCTATATATAATTTAATCATTTGATTTAATTCAGTAAAACATAACAGGCCACTAAAAACTAATCTTGCTGATTAGTAAAAACTTCCAGTAAAAACTTATTTTGATGGCATCCATAAAAAGGCAGGTTTTTGCTCCAGTGTGTGCTCTGTGCTATTCTAATACTGTAGGCTTTGAAGTAATCCATTGAAAGCGATATGTTCAGCTTGGTCCTGCTGGGAGAGTATGAGAGAATGCTGTTATAGAAGTGGCTACAATTTCCTACTCTTTTAAACACTGGTGTGGATGACTGTGGGACTCCAGAGCTGCAAAACACGTTGGCTTACCTTAGCTTGTTGCTTTACACAGTAGAGTCAATTGGCAGTTTGGGGGCAGGGAACGGGCTACAGGGAAGAATCAGACTTATTAAACTTTGATGTCTGGTAAACACCTATAATTCACTCCTGGCCCCAATTAACTATCACTAGTTTCTCTTGTCTACATGATAGAGGAGGGCTTTTAAAAGAATGTGAGACCTGGGGCACCTTTGAAATGTAGATGCCACACCTTGGATCCAGTAAGAAGGGTGAAGCAGAGGGATTGCCAGTGTTCAAGACCAGTACTGGGTTAAGTAGTGAGTTTGAGGCCAGCAGGACCTAGCAAGACCATACTATGTTGCAATACTATATCCAAAACCAGGGAAATGTTCGCTAACACAGTGTGATAAAGTGGAGAAAAATAAGGAAAATGTCTAGGCATACTCATGTTTACGATAAGCTGTATTTATGTTAATATGCCAAAGTGACTCGCCACTAAAGTCCTAATCTGATTCATTCTATAGTGTAGAGGTTGCTGATGCTAGTTCTTCCTCCCATCCCCATGCTCCCAGGAGTAAGACTTGGACTCAGAATATATTTACAGATACCTTGGCCGTCTAGCTAGGCTTTTCTCTGACTAGTTCACAATTTAAAATAACCCATTTGCTGTAACCTACACGCTGCCACATGCTGGTTCCCTGTGCTCAGGTACCGTGAGTCCGTCTCATCACCCCTTCCCAGGAGAATCTCCCCCACCTGGCTCTATCCCAGAATTCGTTCTGCCTCCTAGATGTTCCACCTTCTAGTCTACCCTTTCCTATAGGCCATAGGTTTTTTTTTTTTTTAATTGACAGGTGATGTATCTATACACTACATCAGATATTCTCTCTACACTTTATAGGTAACTTAACATTTTCTCTGGTATTAGTAAGAGTCTACATTCTTGCATAAATATCTTGTTTTTAAAGAATCTGGTGTTACTCAATACCGAAGTCTTTCTATTTAATTTATAGACAGTATGTATGTGATAGCTTGCATGGCATGGTGCCCCCTACTGTCTTGGGTAAATGACATTAGTTTAATTTACAGACAGTATGTGATAGCTTGCATGGCGCCCCCTACTGTCTTGGGTAAATGACATTAGGTTCAGCAGAGATGCAACCGGACAGCTCTCCACTGTTGCAGCTCTCTTGACCATCCCACCATTTCAAGCTACCCTTTTCATCTTTTTCTGGGCTATATGCTTTTCTGTCTGGTCCTTAGTAATTCTCTAGAACAGTTCTCAAGAGGATGGTTAATAGTTAATCCATAATTTGGTCCACAAATGTGAGCTTCAGTAGTTTTTATACAACATATAATATCCTAAAGCACAGGCTGGTTTTCTATATAATACAAAGTCTCCCTATGATGGTGGAGACTGTAAACTACGAAATGTAAGTCGGATTTATAGTAAAATTATTTACTAGTCACGCCTCTGGCACAAGAAGTACACTAAAGACAGACGGTGGTGGCACACGCCTTTAATCCCCGCACTTGGGAGGCAGAGGCAGGCGGATTTCTGAGTTCGAGGTCAGCCTGGTCTACAGAGTGAGTTCCAGGACAGCCAGGGCTACACAGAGAAACCCTGTCTGGAAAAACCAAAAAGAAAAAGAAAAAAAAAAAGAAAATACACTAAAATTGTGTAGGATACAGTGAGGAGTTTCCATTACATGCAAGTTCCTTAACTGTAGAGTTAAACAGTTCGAGGATGCAGGCAGTAGTCATGATGTGGTCAGTGTGATCTAAAACTCAATTGGAAAACATTTATCTAGCCTTCATCTCTATTTCACCCAATTTCCAAAGCAAACATCAGGCCTACATCCTCACTTATGCTTAAGCTTGGGAAATGTGTCCTCATTTTGAAGGCTCATTTCTCTTGTCGTGTGAATTTTATTCTTATGTTCTGTGTACTACTTCTTTTACTGTGTCTAGAAGAAGGCAAATGTCTATATATCCATGTCTATCTCTGTCATGAAATTTTATGTGACTTAGCTACCTGTAGAACAGAACCCAACTGGCTTCTAAGCTATAATTATCTTCAGCTGTATTTCATCTGTATTTTCAGTACTGTGAACTGAATCCAGTAGTCATTCAACTAAGTGCTCTATTACTGATCTGAGTTTTTCTAATCCTCTGCTTGAACCTTCAGCCTTCTGCCTGAGTAGTTTTACAGTCACGTGCCACCACACCTAGATAAAGCTGTTCATTGTGTTCTTAATAGATATTTATATCCCTGGGGATCAGTTTTATAGATAGGGGCAGATAGATAGGTCTACTTCACGTCATATTTTATTTATATAGTGTTTGCTGATGTTTTTATGAGTTTATGATGCCAATGAGAATATTCACATAGCAATGCAAAGGAAAAATGTAAGTATAATAGAGGATTGAGATAATCCCTGGCTGGATGGATTTTTTTTTTAACTGATTAAAAATTATACAAAAAAGTAGGAGCTGTAGGTAAGTTGGTAGAGTGCTTTCCCAGCATGTACTGGATTCAGTGTTCTATGTCTACTACCGCAAAAGGTTGGGAGCTGTGGTGCACATCCCAGCATTCAGACCATAGAGGCTGGAGGATTGGGGGTTCAAGGTCATCCTCAGCTATATAGTAAGCTTACTAGAGGCTAACCTCGGCTACATAAAATCCTGTCTCCAAAAAGAAAATGAGGGGAGGGTAGATTACCTAAATCTATCTGCACAGCCTTTTATTTGACTAAACTTTTTATGGAGATGTGAACTGAGACTGTAAGCATTCACTCATTTGTATTTCTCATTGAGGTTGTCATTGGAGACTTTTTCACTTTTATCCTTGATGGAGTCCACACCATCCATCTCTTAACACTACTTCACACAGGTGAGAAAGAAACCATGGCAGAAACCATCTATGCTGAGTCTGGACTTGAGGTACCAAGGTGCCATACTGTGAGATGCATGGAAAGAGCTCCTCTTCAGTCACAGCTCACACTTCCCTAGAGCAAGCCTGTGTGTCCTGAACCACCCTTATCCAGAACCCGTGGCACTGTCACAGACTCCTTGCCTCTCTCTGAGGCAGATCTAGAGTGGGAAAAGGGAACAGATAATTGGAATCACACATAATGCATCCATGTCCATCTCTGGCATGAAACTTTATGTGATGGTCTTGTCCTTAAAGGCAGACCCATTATTTTGATCTGGCTCCCTATAATATCAAGCCCAACAGGCTTCTGAACTACGCTGGCAAATAAGAAAGGGGTTGAAATGGGGTCCTTGGTCAGAGATTGGGGGTGAAATACCTGCTCCTTCTCAGATATAGATCTCTGAGGAGATAAACTTTCCCCTTACTCAAAACAATTCTGATTTTTTTTTTCATCAGAAGCTGAGTATAAATCAGCCTCAGGGCTTTACTGAGGACATCCAGGCTTGGTCCTTCCAAAGCTGGGATGCTTCAAAACTAAAACCTGCGAAAGAAAATACTCAATACAATACAGCTTACAGTTAACAGTGTAACGTGAAAACCATGGCTCTATCTTCTGATTTCAAAAGTCTCCTTAAAAAGTAAGGAAACAAAATAATCAAAAGGAGATGAAGATGCTTTACAATAATCAGAGCCTCCTAGAGCTGGGGGCACAGTTTAGTAGCAATTCCAGGTAGGTTAATGCTTGTAAAGGCTGTACTGTTACATACCCCCTCAAGGCCTGCCGCTCTGTATAGACACCTCACAGGGAGAGGAGAGAAGAAAAAAGTTTAGGCATCTGTCTTAGTTACTTTTCTATTGCTGTTCAGAGACAGTATGACCGAGGCAACTTATAGACCGAAGATTTGGGGTTTACAGTTTGAAAGGATTAGAGTCCATGACCATCATGACAGGGAGCATAGCAGCAGGCAAGCAGGAGTGGCGTCTGAGCTGCACAGGCAGGCAGGCGTGGCGTCGTCTGAGCAGCACAGGCAGGCAGGCATGGTGTCTGAGCAGTTGGCAGGCATGGCCTCTGAGCAGCACAGGCAGGCAGGCGTGGCATCTGAGCAGTAGCTGAGAACTTACCTTTTGACCTGCAAGTAGGAAACAAAGAAAACGTTTCGAAACCTCAAAGCCCACCCCAAGTGGTATGTCTCCTCCACCAAGGCCACACCTCCTCATCCTTCTCAAACAGTTCCATCTACTAAGGACCAGTACTCAGATATAAGAGTCTGTGGGGGGCCATTTTCATTCAAACCACAGCAGCAGCCTTCCAGCAAGCTTAGTAATTAGCAGAGAGCAGACAACAAAGCTGAAAATAGGAGCCCCACAGCCAGGAGGAGTTGCATTTTCAGACAGTGATTGAGGGAGAGGCCTGGGAATGAGCAAGGAGAGGACATGAGCATTGTCAGCAGAGGAAATGGAACACTTTGACCAGAGGCCAGCTGCCCATCGTGTTTCGGAGCCAATGCTATGGCAATAGGTTTTTTGCAAAAGAAGAAAACGTTATCATATATCAACAGACAAATAGATCGGGAACTTGACCAAGACAGTCAGTCAACAGGGACTCAAGGGAGGGAGGGAGGATTGAAAAGACAAAGACAATTAGACAATATTATAACGTGACTCCAGCCAGTGCTGAGGCTGAAGCAGGTTTATACTATCATATGTATACATATATATGTATACTTATATATACACATATATATATATATACATGTATATATATGTGCATACAGTATATTCTATACTGCTTTTATACTATTCTAAGTACATCCAAAGAATAAGGTCAGTTCTAGGTCAAGGAACAAACAAGGCAATAAACAAAGCCCTGTGGTATTCAGAGATTTATCAAGATGATCAAGATCTTGAGTCTACTTCCTTGTCCTAGCCCAATGTCAAATTCCTGCCAAATTCCTAGAAGCAGGCCCCAAAAGCTCTCCACAGGAACCATAAAGTCAAATCTGCCACTGAGATCAGTTGCTATCAGGGTAATTCATAAAGAGAAGAGAAAGTCACATACTGGTTGGGAGGATTGCCTTTAGACAGGACACATTGTTTATGGGTAGAGTAGGAGTTACGTTCTGCAAGAGTTTTTGAACTTGGGATATATTGGCTAAGCAGACTTTTTCTATTTATCTCCATTCTTGAAGTATCAATTTCAAACTGTAAGAAAGGCCTTTTCTGAACAATAATTAATGACTTTGTTATTAAGGTTTTTTTTCCTGGCTGCAATTTGAACTCAGGCCCTTGCCCATGACAGGCAAGCTCCCCATCACATTGTTTTTAGTGTGGGGCTTTACTGCATAGCTTGGCTCAAGATTAGCCTGGCTCTGCCTCTCAAGTACTAGATTGCTGTTGTACCTCCTCATACCCTTCTGTGTAGGGGATTTATGTCTGTGTTGAAGCTTTAACCAATTTCAGCCCCCTCTTTGTCCTTGCTGAGTCCTAAGTCATGAAGAATTGATTACAAGCTATGTCCTTGTACTGGCTGGTTTTGTGTGCCAACTTGACACAGGCTGGAGTTATCACAGAGAAGGGAGCTTCAGTTGTGGAAGTGCCTCCATGAGACCCAGCTGTGGAACATTTTCTCAATTACTGATCAAGGGGGTAGGGCCCCTTGTGGGTGGTGCCATCCCTAGGCTGGAAGTCTTGTGTTCTATAAGAGAGCAGGCTGAGTAAGCCAGGGGAAGCAAGCCAGTAAGAAACATCTCTCCATGGCCTCTGTGTCAGCTCCTGCTTCCTGACCTGCTTGAGTTCCAGTCCTGACTTCCTCTGGTGATCAACAGCAATGTAGAAGTAAGCTAAATAAACCCTTTCCTCCCCAATTTGCTTCTTAGTCATGATGTTTGTGCAGGAATAGAAACCCTGACTAAGACAGTCCTGTTTGTACTGGCTGGTTTTGTGTGTCAGCTTGACACAAGCTGGAGTTATCACAGAGAAAGGAGCCTCCCTTGAGGAAATGCCTCCATGAGATCCACCTGGAAGGCATTTTCTCAACTAGTGATCAAGGGTTAGAGGACCCATTGTGGGTGGTGCCAGGACTACTAGCCTAGGGTTCTATAAGAAAGCAAACTGAGCAAGCCAAGGGAAGCAAACCTGTAAGTAACATCCCTCCATGACCTCTGCATCAGCTCCTGCTTCCTGACCTGCTTGAGTTCCAGTCCTAACTGCCTTTGGTGATGAACAGCAATGTGGAAGTGTAAGCTGAATAAACCCTTTCCTCCCCAACTTGCTTCTTGGACATGAGGTTTTAAGCAGGAATAGAAACCCTGACTAAGACACTGTTGATCTGTTTTGGGTTGAAGGATGGGTCTCTAAGATAAGGTAACAATCAATGGGAGGCAACCATTTGTCTGGTCAACCTAAACCTATAAGCATTGTCTAGACTAAAAATTATTGCAGACTTGGAAAATAGAAAGGTTAACCCAATCTGGTAGAGACCAACTGAAGGTAACTAAATATGAGAGGAGGGACCAATCCAAGGGGCCAGGGGATGGGTCTGTTAGTGACTTTTCTCACTTTAAAGTCTTAGCAACTGGATTCGCAACAAAGGCCTGGCAGAAGATGCCCAGAGGCCCAGCATCACTAAGATGAACAAGTCAGCGGTGGAAAGAGAAGAAGAATGATGTGTGCACAATGAAGAGAGGCAGAACTGGAGATGTGAGGACAGTGAGAAGCAGCCTGATGTCAGGAGCCTGGACGGCCCCCTAAGGCCATGGTCAGGTCCTAGCCTATGCTGCCACTGAAGTTCATGTCTGGGTCTGTGGCCATTCAGCAGTGGGGATCTGGGTCAATGTCCAGAGCCCACATTACCACCGAAGGCCATGCAGGCATCCCTGGTCTGGGCTGCCACCTGGGGCCACATTGTTATCTGAGAGCTGTGGAAGAGGTGGCCCCGCCCCTCATTGACTACATCCAGGCTGCATCCAGACCAAGCAGTACAGTAGTGCTGGCCCTGGCTGTGGGGGTTGCAGGTGAGCCAGCCCCAAGAACATGAGATGGGGAGAACTGGCCCGCCCCTTATTAGTCATGAGGTGGCATAGGTGCGGGAGAGATGACCCTCCCAACACACAGGGCCTGCAACTGTCCCTGTCCCTTGCAGGGTACAGGACTAGAGAGAGTAGACCCTGCACCTTGCCTGGGCAGCACAGTAGAAGTACCCCTGCTAACATGGGCACAGGAGAGCTTGCCCTGCTGGCATGAGAGTGGAAGAGTTGGCAGGCTGATCAACTCAGCTACCACCCAGGCCCAGACTATCCAGGACTCTGAGTTGGCCCACTCCTACATCTACCTCCTGTGTCTTAGTCAGGGTTTTACTGTTGCGAAGCGGCACCATGACCAAGGCAACTCTTATAAGGACAATAATTAATTAATATTTAATTAATTAAGGACAAATAATATTGTCCTTACAAGGACAATATTAAATTTAATATTTAATATCCAGTGGTTCAGTGCATTATCATCAAGGTGGAATCATGCAGCAAGCAGGCAGACATGGGGCTGGAGGAGTTGAAAGCTCCACCTCTTGTTCCAAAGGCAGCTGGGAGGAGACTGACTCCCAAGTGGTTAGGAGAAGGGTCTCATTTCCCATCCTTACAGTGACACACTTCCTCCAACAAGACCATACTTCTAATAGTGCCACTCCCTGGCCAAGCATATTCAAACCACACACACACACACACACACACACACACGCACACGCACACACACACACACACACGCACCTAATAATTTTTTTAAAAAAAATACTTGGGCAAGTGAAAGCTTTGAAAGATAAAGCAAGAATTCTATCAGATACCTAGGCGATAATACTTGGCCACAATTACTAATAATTACTGGCAAGAGTGAAAAGTTGACTAGGCACGGGTCTGAGTACTTGTAGGATTACTTTCTGTAAAAGTAACTGGAGCCCAGAAGAGTCTTTTGTGATAGTCATCTTATTGAGTAAACATATGTAAGACCTCTTTGACTGGTGAGATGGCTCAGGGGGTAAGAGCACTGACTGCTCTTCTGAAGGTCCTGAGTTCAAATCCCAGCAACCACATGGTGGCTTACAACCACCTATAATGAGATCTGATGCTCTCTTCTGGTGTGTCTGAAGACAGCTACAGTGTACTTATTTATAAGAATAAATACATCTTTGGGTCGGAGCAA
The DNA here is from genome assembly GCA_019843855.1 of Hylomyscus alleni. Lineage (NCBI taxonomy): Eukaryota > Metazoa > Chordata > Mammalia > Rodentia > Muridae > Hylomyscus > Hylomyscus alleni. The sequence goes on from JADRCC010162781.1 coordinate 10,426, forward strand.
GCAGGGAGGAGCAAGCAGGGACTGAGTAAGCAGGGTCTCCTGGAGCGAACGGTGTTGACCAGAGCAAGCAGAGGTCCTAAAAGTCAATTCCCAACAGCTAGATGAAAGTTCACAACTATCTGTACAACTACATTGTGTATTCATATACATAAATAAATAAATCATATATATATATGACCTTTTTCTTCAAAATTCCCAGCTTTATGCATTTTCATGCACTTTTTCTCCAAGTTAACACACGACTCCATCTTAATTCTGATAGTATTCACATTTCATTACATTGCTCTTGTTCTCTGAAGACATTGCTGGTGGTTGACTATACCTCATTGCCAGGATGGACCTGACCTGGTGGTAGGTCTGACATGGTTCCACAATGGAGGGAAAGTCATTGATCATTTGGAATCATTTTTAGTAAATAACTATTTAATCTCAGTCAGGGGTTTCTACCCTGCCTTTGATCATTCAGTTCCCAGATAAGAGACACACAACTTTTACATTTATAATAAACCTTTAAAGTTCTAGAGCTGGACAGATATCTACCCTCTATGCTATTATAGACAATAGCCCAGAGATATGACTTACCATGCTCTACGTGGGCTACTGTTATTCTTACTGGCCAGCCTACATGCCAGTTTTTACAATCCCTTACCCCATAGCATCTTCTCCTCTTTCCATCTTTTCTCTTTTCCTTCCTCATAGTCTTCTCAGACCCCAAGCCCTGGAATAAAAACTCCATCTACCTCTCTTCTGCCCAGCTATAGGCTGTGGGCATCTTTATTCAACCAATAGTTTTAAAGTAAGGAACTAGGTTTGCACAACAAAAGCTGGTAAACTTGAAAAATCACTTGTAGGCCTAGACCTTTGGGTACAGAATTTAGCATTATAATACACAGCAACAGACCAAACCTCAACAGTCAAGGCTTGTGGTTTGAGTGAGAAATAGCTCCCAGAAGTTCAGACATTGAACACTTGGTCCCCAGCTAGTGACGCTGTTTAGAGAGATTATGCGAAGGTATGGCCTTGGCAAAAGATGTGCATCAATAGGGGCAGGCCTTGGGAACTTCCAGTTCACTCTCAGCTTCATGCCTGCTGTGAGGTATGATCTCTCAGCTTCTTGTTCCTGTCAACTGTCCTCTGTTAGCATGCTTTCTCTCCACTACGATGGACTCTTATTCCTCTAGAGCTGAAAGCCATATTTGGCCATCTCTTACTTATGTTGCCTTTAGTTGTATTGTTTAATCACAGCAACAGAAAAGTAATACAGCACCACCCCCTCTCAGCTACATTCAGACAACACACAGCTTTAGAGAGAGCGGCCTCATGCTTAGCTCACCTAGAGTGGTTTGTTGGTTTGTAGTGTGTGTGTGTTCTTAACTGCTGAACCCGCTCTCCAGCCAGCCCAAAGAAACGAATAAAGTAAACTATAACTTCAGCTGAGTTCCCAGCTAGATGGCCTCACTCGGTCAGAAAAAGGCACACGGTAGAAGGCAGGTGGTGAGCAGCGTGCAGCTTCAATGTCACAGCTTCGATCCCAACCCCTTCCTGGAGAGAGATCATTTTGTGTATTGTATGATGCCTCACCTGTCAATTAAAAAGCCCATGATGTCATGGACTGGGTTCGTTGCTGGGAACCTCTTGTTCCACGGGATGAGAGTTCTGGTCAGGTGGGCAAAAAATTCAGCGAGTGACAGAGACAGACACATGGAAGCGCTGAGTCTGAGTGTATTTCTTAAAAATGGCATGAGGTTTTTACAATCATTACAAGAGAGAAATGAAAAATCTGGCAGCTCAGCAGTTGAGGTACATCTGAGGCCACCTGAAACACACTAGGTCTAAAACAGCAGTCATCTCCTCTGGACTGGTGCAGCACCCCCGGGCTCTGAACATGCTCGGGCCCTCATGGGCCCAGCTGGAGTGGGGGGGGGGGGGGGGGGGGGGGGGGGGACTGCAGGACTGCGGGTTCGCCAGTCAGGAGGGTAGAGGCTCGAATCTTGAATCTAGAATGCTGACTGCTGCACACTCTCTCTCTCACACACACACACACACACTCGGCTCAAGGTCCCACCCATTCTTAGTAAAATGCCCAGTATGCTAATCCTCTGGGCTAGTAGAGACAAATCTCTTTCTTGCTAATTCCTAGGAGTGGTTCAACTGCAGTACTTGACTGAGAATGAGGATTCTACTTGACCTTGCCCTGGGATAAATCTCCCATTCTGTAAGCTTCAATGCCCTATCCACAATGCTGAAGGCAGTTAGTCTGGATGGGTAACATTCTTTATGAAATTCCAAGCCAGGGTTTGGCTAAGATGTTGGAACATTGGTAGAGGTCAGAGAGCAATATCCAATTTTGTCTAGCTATTAATAAATCATATTTTGGTGGGCACCTAGCACTTGAATTCAAAAGGACATATCTGGGTTACCTCTGAGTTAGGGGATGCCACGAATAACTGAATACCCAGGAGGCACAAGCTCCCTTTGAAGTCATAATGCCTCTTGACCACGATCAGGCTTTTACCCCTGATATTGCAGATGTTACTGGAGTAGACGAGTGGGTGTGGCACCATGACCTGTGGCTTAGGCAGGAAATAGAGGTGGGATATCAAGAGGAGAAAGAATTCTGGGAGAGGAGGAGGCAGGGTAGGAGCCTAAAAAGAGATAAGGTGAAACATGTACATGGTACCTAAACACCAGCAACCAGCCACATGGCAAAATACAGGCTAAAAATAAATGGGTGTCTTTAGTGTTAATCTAATCAGAGTACTGCCTAATATATGGCTGAAATATTTGTAAATGTAATTTGAGTCTCATTTCTGGGAGCATGAGGCTGGGGGGCAGAACCAGGATTTAACTCCAACACCTCCCCTTGCTGGAGGCACAGGAACTGGAGAAGGTATTGTCCCCTCACAACAATAGTTCTGGGGCTACCATCCCAACATGGAAGCCCCATCTATACCTGTCCACTGGGAGCTGGGAATGTGCCTAACAAGCCTTCCACCATCTGAACTTCCCTGGTGACAAATATGAGAGGTTTCTTTCTCAACCTGTAGCTACTGATGCAAAGTGCTGCCATCTCCTGCCTGGGAACTGGAAAAGGTCCAGTTAGTGCCATACCTCTCCAAGAAGGCAGCTACCAGCAGGTCTAGCCTCAGCACCAGCAACACTCACATGGCAGAACTGGGAACAGTCTCCTTCCTGATCCATGATCTTCAAACTGCATCTGCTGGCATCACATAAGCCTGCTCTGGGGAAACAGAGGAAGGTCTCATACATGTGTGCACTGGCTAGTTTTGTGTGTCAACTTGACACAGGCTGGAATTATCACAGAGAAAGGAGCTTCAGTTGAGGAAATGCCTCCATGAGATCCAGCTGTAAGGCATTCTCTCAATTAGTGATCAAGGAGGGAGGATCCATTATGGGTTGATAGACCTGGGTTCTATAAGAAAGCAAGCTAAGCAAGCCAGGGGAAGCAATCCAGTTAGCAGCATTCCTCCATGGCCTCTGCATCAGCTTCTTCCTCCAGGTCCTGTCCTGTGTCAGTTCTAGTCCTGTCTTCCTTTGGTGATGAACAGTGATGTGGAAGTGTCAGCTGAGTAAACCCTTTCTTCCTCCACTTGCTTCTTGGTCATGATGTTTCACTGCAGATATATACATAATATTTATTTATTATATATAAGTACACTGTGTCTTTAGACACCCCAGAAGAGGACATCAGATCTCATTATGGATGGTTGTAAGCCACCATGTGGTTGCTAGGATTTGAACTCAGGACCTTTGGAAGAGCAGTCAGTGCTCTTAACCACTGAGCCATCTCTCCAGCCCTACATATTTTAAAAAAGAGAGAAGCTACAAATTGAGAGAAAATATTTGCAAACTTGTCATTTGACAGAAATTAATGCCTAGTCTATATGAAAAAACTCAAAAAGCTGAGCACCCAAGAAACAATTTTTTTTTCAATGGACTAAAGAAGTAGACACTTCTTGGGAGGCAGAGGCAGGCAGATATCTGAGTTCAAGGCCAGCCTGATCTACAGAGTGAGTTCCAGGACAGCCAGGGCTATGCAGAGAAACCCTGTCTGGAAAAACAAAACAAACAAACAAACAAACAAAAAGTAGACACTTCTTCTTATAAGAAGACACAACTGGCTAACGGGCACATGGTGGGGGAGCTCAATGTCACTAACCGGACATGCAAATTAAACCCACAATGGTCTACCACTTACACCCCACCACCCCACACCACCAGACAAAATGGCTATTATCAAAAAGGCAAAAGGCAGAAAATACTGACAAAGATGTATAAAAATGAGAACTCACTGTTGGTGGGACTGTGAATTAGTATAGTGATATGGAAACCAGTTTGGATATCTCTAAAGAGGAAAGAAAGGAAGAAAGAGGGAGGGAAGAAGAAAGGAAAGAATAAAGGTAGGAAGGAAGGGAGGGAGGAAGGAAGGAAGGAAGGAAGGAAGGAAGGAAGGAAGGAAGGAAGG
>JADRCC010162782.1:0-11306 GCA_019843855.1 Hylomyscus alleni
AAAAAAAAAAAAAAAAGAATGGAGACAACCATTGACTAAAGCAGCAGGCAACTTCTGATGACCTACCTAAACATTAGATACAACCAGCGATGGTGTCCTGGCAGCTCTAGAGAACAGAAAACAACAAACACTTACAAAAATACCATCTTATTACTGCTTGACTACAGTAGATAATTGCTAAAAAAGCAAAATATGAATTGCTGCAGACTCTTCTGTAAATATATTGGAGGATGGGATGGGAGTAAAACTATCCACAGCCGGGCTGGTGAGATGGCTCAGCGGGTAAGAGCACCAACTATTCTTCCAGAGGTCCTGAGTTCAAATCCCAGCAACCACATGGTGGCTCACAACCACCCAAAATGAGATCTGATGCCCTCTTCTGGTGCATCTGAAGACAGCTACAGTGTACTTAAATATAATAATAAATAAATCTTTAAAAAAAAATACACACAGCCTCCTCTAAAGTTACTAGACAATAGCACATGCACGTTCTTGTAAAGAACAGATGCAGGAAAGAATCATTAGTGAGCACAGCTGGCGGTGGTTGTCTGGGAAGGATAGAAAGTATGTACGAGAAAACTATAGTTTGGGTGTGTGAGCTTGCCAGCCCTGAAACCACGAGTACGCGGTGTTCTAATACGTATTCTTCTACACGGACCCTTGTCTAAGTGTATCCAAGTCAGCTCGCTGAGGACTAACTTCAAGCTCCCCGTCTACAAGCAAACAACCACGGCATATTGCAGCCTACAATTTGGAGCCCTTTATGCCCTGTAATCCAAAAACACTGTATCTAGGGCAGCAAATCCCCCCCAGGCTCAGATGACTAGGAACGAGGGATTTTCAGTGTTTCTGGGTTCCTGCAGACAAAGGCTGAGGTATCAGGAAGGTGGAGCTTGTGTGTGAGACGATGTGCGGTGAGAGAAGAGGATTTCCAATAAGAGGCTGACTGTTGGAGGGATGTAGTTCTTCCCTTGCCGCGGGTGACCATAAAATGCGTGTTCTCTGTGAAAACAGAAATCCAGAGCCTGGAATGCTAAGCCTTTCCTGCAGCCTCTTGAGAGTCGTGATTGTTCGAGTTCTCTCTTAGATTCATTTGTACTTCTGTGCAGTTTATGTGCACGTACCCAGCTCCCCGTAGGTAAGGGAAGGAAGGTCTCCATTTCCCTCTCTGCTTTAGCCTTAGCTGCCTCACCTGAAATGTGAGGATCAGGGAGAGGCTGCTCTAATCAAAAGCACAAAAGCCCAGAGCCAGAGAATTCTCGGAAGACAAAAGTTTTTAATCCAGGTGAAACAGAGAGCTGCCCAGTGGGGTAGGAGGGTCAGCTGCTAACCACTGCCCCACCCCTAGGCCAGGGGAACCCAGTTCCCTTTGTCCTGGCCAACAGAAAACTTCAGTAGCCTTGACTACAGCCAGGTAGCTCATGCAGGCCCTAAAACCAGTCTCTGGGTGGGGCCGGAAATGCACCTGGAGAGAGAGCACAGCCTTGTTCCAGACATTTAACCACCCCACCTCTGTACCCCTCCCCAGCCCCACCAAGCAGCCTCTGCTAGGTCTGCAGAACCTTGGCTCAGCGTCCTTCTCTTTCCACTCTCCTAGCCTTTCCCCAGGGACAAATGGGAAAAGAAGATAGTGTGGTGTTTGCCTAAGTCAATGTTGTCAGTTGGATGCTGCTGGGGTGGGGGTGGGGGTGGGGGTGGGGGTGGAGCTGCCTATAATCCCATTGCCAGAGAACAGTGCAGTGCCAATGAATCTATGCACTCATGACAGGACAGAAACCCAAGGGTCTGGGTCCAGTGACCAGCCTTCCTTCCCCAACTAGTCACTGCTGGTTATGCTGTGACAATGCCATGGTTGCTCCTTAATGAATGTCAAAGTCACTTAAGCTTTTTTAAGCCTCTGTGGCTCCTTATTAAAACTAAGGAGACTAAGATGGATCTCTATGAGTTTGAGGCTAGGCTGGTCTACACAGTGAGTTAGGACTACATAGAGACCCTCTTTCACCTTATCCCCTCCAAAAAAAAAAAAAAAAAAAAAAACCCTAAGGACTAGACTGTGGTTCATTAAGAGTGATGAATGTTCATTTTAAAATATTTAAATTTTAGTGAAGTGCTAGTAAAACCACTAAGGAACTTCGTCAAGCTTCAGTATTAACTTTGGAACCTAAAGATTGCTAAGTGTCTCAAGCACTTAATAGACACTGGGACCTGTTGAGAGTTCATTCATTTTGTGTTGGTTGTAAAAGACATTCTGTCTCTTCTCATAAGGAAAATGAAGCATCGGGGCATTAATAACTGGCTCAAAGTCACGCAGTTAGTAAGAGGCCGAATGAAGAGCTCCCAAGTCTCCATGTTTATTCAGAGTGTGCAGATAAACATCCAGTTTTTGCTCTTACTACTATTCTTAGTTTGTAATTAAAACTGATTAAACTGAGCATATTAGCATACACAGACACATAAGCACTTGCACACGTACACCACAGAGACACACACTCATAGATAAATACACTACATGTACACACATCTGCATGAACACACAACACACACATATACACACATGTGCATACACATACCCATATTCACACTCATTCACATACACACACAGACACACAAAGACACAACACACACCATTATTCCTTCTTTTCCAAGTGATTTTTGTCATCTCCATCTTCTATGACCTTGGTCAAAAGTTAACCACGAGAACTCATGTTTTGATAACTTGTCATTGTGTCATAACAGAAATGGAGTGATTCCATTTGTCAATTGCTTTTTTGCAAAAACATTCTTCACATTTCAAAAGTATTCTTAAGTAGAGGTGCTAAATTTGGTTGATGTTACAATCAGTTCCAGAAAGTCTATGACTAAGACAAGAATAAAAAAACAAAAACAAAAACAAAAAACCTAAAATGTGTGCATGTGGTATTAGTGCCCAGATTTTAAATCAATGTGCATTGTTCTGAAACTCTAAAGGCCAGAGACTTGTACAGTGCAACAGAAAGAGAGAAAACCTTGCCATTGGGGAGTGCCTGAGAGGGGGAACAGTCCTGTGGGGTCTGTGTCCTCCTCTGGAGTCATGGCATCTTCTATTTTATTTTTACATAGATACAAAAGCAAAAACTAAGCAAGCATGTCAAAAGAGCACCAGCCCCTCCTCCCTGAGAAGTGGTCTAATTGCCAAATCTGGACCCTCCCAGCCCAGAACCGCTGGAGCTGAGGTAGAACCACGTGTGTCCTGGATTCATTGATATTTCTCAAAGGTGCCCAGGGACTGGCTTTTCTTCTGCCTTAGCGTTACAGAAGACGCTGTTTGAGAACAAGGGGAAATCTGGCAGGAGGTTCCAACCTACTCACATTTAAGCATTTACACTGTACTCTACAGGATTTAACCTAGGATTTAAACACAACTGTCCATGGGTGGGTCCCCAGGGCCCTTTGCTATGAAAGACCAATGAGCTCATCCTACTGGAAGCAAGGAAAACCCATCAGCTTGGCTCTAGAACAGGAAGCAGCTTCGCGGAGGGAGACGTGCAGAACACTGAATAATGCAGCTTTCAGATCGTCCCTGGATCCAGGCTTCTTGAATATGCTTGAATCTGAACCTTAGGGAGACAAGGTTGCCAAAAACAGTTTGCCTCAGGCCAGGTCATGTGGGGATGAGGCACTGACTTCATCAGCTCACTGGTGGAGAGTGAACACACAGGCCTGACAAAGGATGAAGAAGCCGATCTCCTGCGGCCGGTTCAGAGCAGTACCATAAGCATCTGTCTGTGGCATCTTGGTAGGTACCAGTGGGTGAGTCATTAGTTTTGACAGTGGGAGGGACACGTCACACCACAGCTAAGGACAGACCATTAACGCACCAATGACAGTACCTGGGAATTCTCAGAACCATTGACGGTAGGACTGAGCTGAGACTCCTAAGCAGGCCACACCAAAGACACATTGGAATCTTACAATTTTGTGAGGGCATGCACGACCTTTGTGCTCCTTTCCCTCAAACCCCAGCTTAGCAGGATAAAGAAAACAACGGATGAGTAGAAACATTTAAGTTGACGGGGAACATGAGCTGTCACATAGCTGTGCACTTAAAGAACACCCAGACAGGAGATTTTATGACTCAAACCACCACTCGGTTAGCAGTATCTATCTCAGACTCATCAACTAAGAATTAAGCCACCCATGGCCTTAACCCAGCGGTTCTCAATCTGTGGGTCACAAACCCTTTGGAGTCATAACTCACATGTCTCCTGCCTATCAGATATTCACACGATGATTCAGAACAGTAGCAGAATTACAGTTAAAAAACCAAGAACAAAATAATTTTATGGGAAGGAGCCACCACAACATGAGGAACTATATCAAAGGGTCTCAGTGTTGGGAAGGTTGAGAACCACTGCCTTAGCCAAATCTCTGGAGAACCAAGTGTGCCATTTATTATCTATGCCACGTATAACGTCAGACAGGATACTTACGCAGTCACCTTCCCCACTGCTGTGACAGGGTACCCGAGGAGAGCAACCTCAGAAAGGAAGAGCTTACTTTGGTTCACAGTTCAAGTCCACAGTCCATCAAGTTGGGGAAATCATGGTGGCAGGAGCTTGAGGCATCTGGTCATATTGCCTCCACTCCCTTCTTTTCATGCAGCCCAGGACTAGCCTAGGGAATGATGCTGCCCACTGTGGGGTGGGTCTTCTTAACTCAGTTAACCTTATCTAAATAATCCCACACGGGCAAGCCCAGAAACACAGATACTTCTAGATTCTGTCAAATTGATAATATTAGCCATCATACCAAACCCTGTTTTACATAAAATAGAGACGATACCGATTTCTACCTCTCCAAGCATGAAATGAAGAGGCTGTACTAAGGACGCCAACACTTTCCCCAGCCCTCTCTTCTTAGAGAGTCTGTCTACTATTTACCCCTCCTTGCAGGGGGCAGCCATAAAATCCATGTGACCCTTTTAGGTGGCCAGACCTGATTAAAGCCCAAATGGGCAGTTGGGCTACCAGTCAGATTTTCTTTCATCGAATCTGAACCTTGAAAGACACGTGGCCTTGGGGAACCAATCTGGAAATGAGTGGAACCTTGAGGTCTAAGCAACATTTTAGGATAGCCATGATGGACACAAGCAAGTGTTGCAGAGAATAAACTGGCCAGGTAAAAAGAAGAAGGCAAGTAGCCGTGTAGCCCCCAGAGGAGAGACGAGAGTGAGCCCCGAGTGACTGCCGAATCCATGTGAAGCTGAGTTATACATCCCTACATCAAGTGTGGGATTCTTTCACATGTTTATAAGGTAGGTGTTTGTTCCTTGAAGAAAAATAGAAAGAAAAATGTAAAATGAAAAATATCATGCAAACACAACAATAGCTTTATCCAGTTTTGACTGCAAACTTAGTGATTAGGAGGAGGAACGGGTAAGCAGCCCGACCTTTGAGGCAAGAGCAACAACTTCCTGAACCTTGCACACCCTGCAGAATGGCAAACACTGAGAAACAAGGTCTCAGGAGCTAGCAGCAGCCATGGCACATCCTGTGTGGAAAAGGGTCAGCCACGATAAAGGCTTGCATTCAGCCTAAGTCTTTTGGCTATATGCCAAGATCTAAATTCAATCTGGCTAAAAAGCAAAACAGCAAAGTCTGTCCCACTGCGAAGTCTCAGGGCATATCTAGCTTAGACATCTGTCTTTCTCCTAACTCTGCCTTTGGGATGGCCTCATTCTCTGTCGAGTGAGCAAGCAGTCCACACCACAGTAAGATTCCAGCAGCTGCAGCAGCTTAATCCCTTCAGGGCAGAGCAGAGTGCCTTTGTTTATGGTCTCAAGTAGGGGGACACTTCTGATTGGCCTAACTCAAGTCTTACACTTGCACCTGCGCTAATCACTGTTGCCAAGGGAATACAGTCTCTTCCTCACTTGGGTGAGTGGTGATTTCTCTGTAGTAAGTGGATAGGATTTACTTCAAAAGTTCACAGAGATGGAGAGCCAAGATAGTTCTGGAGACAAGAAGCAGGGTGCTTCCATCACAGAGCAGGGAAGCCATGCTGAGGGGCTCTTGTAGCCCCTCTGAGGCTTCTTATTATGAGCACTTAGGAACAAGTGAACCTTCTGCAGCAGGAAAGACAGTTTTATTTTAAAATGAGAAGACTGACCAAAAGACTCACGCACCCACCTTCCTTCTTCGAACCTTTGATCAAGTCTCTTCCACCTGTGACTGAGTCACTCTCCCCAGGCGGGGCTCCCCACCCAGCCCTCACGCCAACTCCCTGAGTCACCCGTACCCCACCCAGTACACTGTGTTTTTCTCACAGTTTCCTGGGATCTTCTGGGACAGACGGAGGGTTGAAGGCACTGGGGGAAAAGGTGCAGTGTCTTTAGAAGCAAGAGACCCTCTCCTGGACCTAGAACAGCAAAAGGTCTGAGCAGGGTGGATAAGGAGAAAATCAGGTTTTCAGTCCCTATGCACTTAAAATCTGTTTGTGTTCTGTGACCTGGGTCAAAGCCAGAGTTCTGTACACTCTAAGCCTAAGCTCCACTACTGCTCAGCTTTTCAAATCAGAGTCTTTATTATAACAAGCAGATTTATGTGGAACTTCCCTATTCCCCCCTGACTCCTGTGTTTAAAACATAAACAAACACCATCATCCTGTCCCTGACAGCTCAGACATTTCTTCCATCTTTTGCATGTCCCTAAGAAGTAGTCTTTATTCACCCACACCCACACCGCTGCTCTCACCCAGCCCAAAGGCCAGTGCTAGGGTGTCAAGGTGTAGTGTGGGGCTATCTGATTCTTCCACAGTGCCCTAGAAGGGTCAGCCATGACCTCAAGCTCAACAGTTCCCTTAGCACCTCATACAAAGCCGTGAATAAGTGCAGGGGAGTGAACCAGCCTGCAGAGCCGGGAGGCAAACCGTGTGCAGTCAGGTGTCTATTTTCATTGAGGTGTTTCATTCATTTCTTCTTCTCTCATTTCTAGGAGATGCTAAGGAGCAAGCAGATCTTTTCCTTTTCAGTACCATCTTGAGTGGCTTCTCTGCCACACACAGTTCCAGATACTGCTCTGGAAGCCCTAAAATGTCCACACTCAACAGGAACCATTGCTGGGTAGCAGCGGAGGATGGCAGGCCCGGGAACACCACAGCAGGGTGAATACTGACAGAGTCGTGCAGTGTTGGAACACAACGGGAAACATTCATTAAGGGTTTTGGGATCAGCATGCAGCCAGTCTGAATGCTTACGCAGTTGCCCTGTACAGAAATAAGCGCAGTAGAATATAGATAAATGATGAGAACAATAAATCATAGCTGTCGGTGCTCTGGAATCTCAGGACAGACAATAGGATGTTGGATTTTCCATAGTTTCTATTGGAAGCTTTTAAGAGGTTTTTTTTTTTTGTTCTTCAGATGCCTTGAGAAAAAAAATATTACCCTCTTAATACAAGCAGTAATAACATAACAATATTTTGATTCCAAATATTATCAATTAAAAGCAATCACAGGGGAAGGCGGAAGTGAACTTCAGTGTGTGTGGGTACACTTTCTTTCCTTACTGCCCATGCGTAAGAGGACAGTGTTTCAGTGTATATGTTTCTCAATAAATGTTGCTTGGTCATTATTATGGTCTAGGAAACATGTTCTCTAGCTGAAAAAGATAGGTCATGGACACATAAGTAGCTTCCCCTTAACAAAACAAACTGAATCTCCTTTAAAAAGGGGAGAACCCCATGCCTTATTCTTCAAACTAGTATCATGCCAGAGAGCAAACTTAAGGACTCCTGTCTGCACACAGGCCTCCCTCCTTACATTGAAGTTCTGCATAAATATCCATTTTATCTCATGTTCACAGCAGTCCTAAGTGGCAGAGAAGAATATTATCCAACTGATTTTGCCCCCGAGGAAGCAGAAAGCACAGGTGGCAAGTGATTGATCTAGGATGAAACTAAAGATCATTTGTGGAGCCAGGACTAGCTAGCTCCAAGCCACCTGACTCTGAGTTTCAGTTGACCTCCCGGTTATTTTGCATTTAAACAGAGAGTCAGCTGGGTGTCACTAAAAGCTGGCTAGAGAGGTCAACTCTGGCCAAGGCACGTTATCAAGAATCTTTCTAAAATATGACCTCATTTTATATTTATTTGGGGTCATAAAGAAGTTGAAAGATTGAGACTGTGATCTTTGGCAGCCATCCCTTCCTCCAATTGTATGTCATAAGAACTGACAGAGACTCTTCCGTTCATGGAAGCCGGCCAAGAAGAGATGGATGTGTCTAAGCAACAGTGTTGGTAAACTGCAAGTCTCCGAAGCTGAGTTTCTACAGGCTTTAACCAACCTCTCATCAAAAATGCACCGGATTCTAAGTCCTTGGGTGCTTCTTAAGAGCTCAACTGGCCCTTTAGAATCAGACGCAGAAATCAATGATGCATGTCCTGGAAGACTTTTAGCTTTGCCAAGTGAAGATTTTACTAGAGTGTTCCTCTGGGTGAGTCTGAGAGTTAGCATTCCTGAGTGAGCTGTTAAGCTCTGGTGCAATATAAATAGAAGGAGCTTAGTGGCTGGTGACAGGAGACTCATCTCTTCTCTGTCCCTCTACACTCCTCCCCCCCTCCACTCCTTCCTCCCACTCTATATCATAACTTAATGGTCTCTAACCAGTTTACAGGTCCCAAAGAAATACCCATTACTTGAGCCATTAGCGTGTTAGTGGTTTATTTGGTGGGTCAATATCTAAGTTGGTGGTCTCTCGTAAATCCTAAAGAGCCATGGAGACAGAAGAAAATCTCAAGGGTAAGTGATGTAACGGAGTGGACAGGGATGACACTTAGCACCACAGAGACCGGCTCATTTCTTGTGCCCAGAGAGATAGGAGACAGGAAGGATTCTCTTTGCTCTCAAGTCACAGGGCTGTGAGATCACACAAGAGGTCTGGAAAGTGCTAATGTAATTGGTGATTTTGCTTTTCTTTTGAAGTTCACTGGATTCATGACTTAATATACTGCTGAGGTTCTATCACTAAAGATGAAAGTCAAAAATTCTATGGGAGCAAGGCATCATGGCTCAAGCTTATATTACCAGAACTTGAGCGCCTGAGGCTGAAGGATCACCCACATTCAGGTTAGGCTAGACTATAGAGTGAGATTCTATTTTCAAAAGAGAGCTGGATGGATGACTCAGAGGTTAAGGGCACCGGCTGGTCTTCCAAAGGACCTGGATTCAATTCCCAGCACTTACACATCAGCTCACAACTCCAGCTGTAACTCCAGTTACAGGGAACCCGATACCTTCATCTGCTCTGCAGAATTCTACACACATGGGGCACAGAAATTCACACAATTATATCTGCCCGCACACAGAAAAATAAAAGATAAATAAATAATTTTTAAAATTGTATAGAAAAAAAGAATGAAAAATTAATAAGAGTTACCTACCCTTTTAAATTTTTCATTGTCCTTTTTCTTGTTGTTGGAGTATTGACTATCTCCATCCCAAGTGTTACAGATGGTTATTTTAAAAATCAGAGAACTTTCAAAGTCTTAAGGGGGCTGGTATTTACCATTTGAATCCATAGAAGCAGCAGACAGCCCCCAACACTTAAGAACCTTTATTAGAATTCACAGAAGTTATTAGAATTGTACTTGCTTATATTGTCTGATAATTTTATAATACTCTCTTTTGGGAGATTAATTAAGTTGGTACACAGAATCTGACCTTAAGCAACAAGCAAAGCAGGAACTAAGATACTTTGAGTACCTTGAAATTTAAAACGGGTCTTAAATTTAGTTTTCCAAGCTAAACTTCCACTATGGGATCCGCAGTATGCTTAGGGAGCATGCGATACCTCTGCTTAGCTGTTATGAATGTCTCAAAAATTAAGTTATTTTACAACAGTGTTATGCCTGCAGGAAAGTCAGAAATATACGGAGTTTCTATGAACTCATTGCCCAGTTTCGTGTGTGTGTGTGTGTGTGTGTAGGTGTGTGTGTGTGTGTGTGTGTGTGTGAGAGATACATGCTTGGGTTCACTGCATATGAGCCAGTAAAAGGCTTCGGTGTGTGAACATTTCTCTTCTGTTGCTGTCTACCCTTGAGACAGGGTTTCTCACTGAGCTGGAAGCTCAGTTTGGCAGGGCTGGCAGCCAGCAAGCTTGGAGTATTTGCCTGTCTCCATCCTCCAAGGGCACAGTCACATGTGCACGCATCCATGCCTGGCTTTCTATGTGGATGCTGAGAACTGGAACATAGGTCCTCACACGTGTGCTGTAGGCACTCTTACCTCAGCCTCTCTATAGCCCCTCTCCCATTAGTCATATCCTGCACTTTTCACATTTAAGTAATTTTGACCTATCATTACTAGCTAGAACCTAGAATTTCATTTATACTTTATTCAGACTCCCTCTGTAGCTAATATCTTTTTCCATTGTTCTTGGGGCCCATACAAGCAAGATGCTACATTGCATTAAGTCACCATAACACTTTAGAGAGACATTATACACACACCCACACACCCACCCACCCACCCACCCACACACACACACACATATATATATATATGTATATACACACACACACACACTTATAATGTGTATTTTTTCAGGACTCATCTGTTGTCCTCACAATCACGGGGTAATGATATTAAGAAAAGCTGTTAAGGATGTTTTAATTACTAGAGTCTGGGAATGTTCAGGTGGAAAGCCGACTGTCCTCTAGCATGAGGAAAAGCTGCTTGGCTGGAGGCAGCACGGTCCCCAGAGAACGGCTCTCAGCTGGAAAGGCACGCCACATACAGAACCTCCCAAAAGCATCTGCTCTCCCAATAACCGATGTCAATGTGCCAGAGGTCACCAAAAGTCTGTTGGCTGCGTCGAATCCTTTCCCAAGACTTTTAACGCTCTCCCGTACATTTTCTGTGGGGGAAAAAAAATGCTTCAAGCTTCAAATGGAAGTTAATGTAAAACAGTACTCTCTTTATAGAGGCTGCCTTGGGGCCAGCATGACTGAGCCGCAGCAGACATGGAAACTGCCCATGGTGTCTGCCATGCAAAGGTCTGGATAAGTTGTGGGATTCATGCTGAGACAAACAATCCTTTACTAGAAGAAGAGTCAAATCAGTGGGTCTGTCTCCCACGGCCACCACCTGAGTCTATGAAGGCAACGGTGGGGACTCTGGCATCAAGTCGTGTGGGGGTGAGCTGATGCCACAGTCGAGGGGAAGCATCTTTGAATGTGAATATAGGAAGCTGGGGGACCAAGAGATGCTGCTCCCAAGAATTAACTGCCTTCTCTCTCCTCTGCCTTCTCTCTCCTCTGCCTTCTCTCTCC
>JADRCC010162788.1:0-19659 GCA_019843855.1 Hylomyscus alleni
AACCTCACCTCAGACACACAGAAACCTCACCTCAGACACACAGAAACTGAGGTGTGAGGATTATGAGTTCAAAGCCCTTCGAAAATGCAAATCAAATACCAGGGCTATACTAGTCAGACCTAAATAACAAGACTCTATCTTTAAAAAAAAATAGCAACAACATATAGAAATAAGTAAGAGCTTGCACAAAATAACATACTTTTCTACCAGTAGTAAGAAAATCTTTTCAATAGACTAAAATAAAGAATATACCTATTTCTATATACCTTTACAAAAAACACTTGCATCTTATTAGTATTGGTCAAGATTAGCAGAAAATACCCATTTTCATTTTACTAAATAGAAGATAAGGCACATTATCTATAAAACACATACGTTGTACTATACTGCCACCGTTTGCTATGCTGGACGTTTTGATGAACAATGAAAAAGTAATTATGAAAATGTGCTATCTTACGCTGGTGAGATATTAAAAGAAATATACTTTATATATATATATATATATACTATATATATATATATTTATATACTATATATATATATGTTGAATATAGATATATTTATGCTACATTAAATATATAGATTAAATAAGGTACAATTAAGTTCATAATTAAATTATATATGTATCTAATACTTGGTTAGATAAGAGGATATGCAACCAGTTGTAATATCAGACAGTAGCCTAGATGGCTCTCTAATGTTGTCTTAGTTACTTACAATCAGCAGACACTCACTAAGGCAGATGATAAAACCAGATCTCATCCAAGAATGTAGAGTCCTAACAGGGCAAGCAGACTGTTCCCAAAGAAGCAGCGATTGTGATAAGACAGTAAGGGTGGCAGGCATGGGGAGGGGGGAGGCAACAGGGGTTTGTTCTTGTTGTTTTTGATTGTTCATTAAATATTATTTAGAAAATAAAAAAAATTAAAATTGAAAAAAAAAAAGACAGTACCAACTCTTGCATGAATTTCTCAGTGATTGTGGGTCAAGACTAGCATCAGCCATAAGACAGTATCAACTCTTGCATGAATTTCTCAGGACCTTTCTGCCCTACTAATTTGGTATTTGTTAGAATCAATTCCGGAAATTATTTATAATTTTTCTCTTTCCCCCTCTTTCATGCCTCCTCCTTTTTTCCTCCCTTTTCCCACCCACCTTCTCTTTGTCAAGTAATAGAGAATAACATGAAAAAATTAAAATATCACAGATAGTTTAGATTTTTTTAAATCAAGTTAGATTTTGAAGCTCTTTAATCCTTTTGTTCATTTTCCAGGTATCGCAGATGCTGCCCAAGTGCTGGGCTATGGTCTGGGTTGTATAGTGGGATCACCAAATCTTAGGCCTTCATTGAATGACAGTTCTGAGGAAGGGTAAGTCAGATTCTTTACTTCTCTGCTTAGTTTACGTTGTATAGAATACTTGTTGAATAGATACAGTAACTCACAAATAGTGCATAGAAAATGTAGCCAACTTCTGGTGATGTGTACATTTATAGTACTCATTTGTATTTTTACTGTTTGAAATGGGATACCCAGGGAGGGGTGAGGCCCATCTGCTCAGAGGAGAAAGAGAGGTGGAGGAAAGATTGTGGGAGGGAGTGACTGGAAGAGGGGCAATGATCTGGATATAAAGTGAATAAGTAAAAACAAATTAAATTTTTGAAAAATTACTAAATTTTATGTTTTGTTGAAAAAAACATAGTTTTAATTCAACCCAATATAATAGTAACAGTTTCATGCATGATATGTGAAAGGGTTCATTTTACTTAATTAAAAGGTTTTTTTTTAAATGTGGTATTCTGATCACATTCTTCCCCACATCATACTTCTCTTAGATCATCTCTACCTCCCTATCTACTTAACATTATTATCCTTCTCATTCATTCATTCAAAAACAAAACAACTCAAAAACAAAAAAGAAAGAAACCCCATACCAAAAAATACTATAGTGAATAGCAAAACAAACAAGAAAAGGACCAATAAAACATAAAAAATACCAAAACAAAAAAAAAATGAAACAACACAAAAAGACCACCTCAAAAATCACTATGATCATTTAATGCTTGACACCTACTCCAAGCAGTGGGATCTGGTCTGGAGTGTTGTTGTTATATCCAGTTACACTTCATTTTATTTGGAAAAAATGTATTTTCCTTTTGCAAATAGTTGTACATTGGAAATAGCTTCGTGGTTAGGATTAGGACTCCACTCCTTGTGTAAACAAATTAAAAAGACAGATGCAGATACTCACAACCAACCATAAGACTGAGCCTGGGGACTCCAGTGAAAGAGGTAGGGAAGGACTGAAGGAGCTGAAGGAGTTTGCAACCCCACAGGAAGAACAACAACATTAACTAACCGCACCCCTCAGAGCTCCCAAGGAATAAACTACCAATCAAAGAGTACACATAGGCAGTCCATGGCTCCAGCTACATATGTAGCAGGGGACTGCCTTATCTGGCATCAATGGGAGAGGAAACACACGGTCGTGTGGAGCCTTGTTGTGGAGGCTTGTGGCAGAGGATGCTAGAGGGGTGAGGCAGGATTAGGTAGGTAGATATGGAGTACCCTCTTAGAGGCAAAGGGGAGTGAGGAGGAGAGGGGGTGTTTTCAGAGGGGAGACCAGGAAGGAGGACAACATTTCAAATGCAAATAAAATAATCCAAAAAAAAAAAGAGAGTTGTTTTAGTATATGGTCTAATGAGGCTTCAGTCTATAATCTGTTGGCTTTATTGCTTGGGCTTATGGGACTCAGTATATCATGGCCAGAGTCTCCATGATTTCCTGTTAATTAATACCCACAACTGGGTATTAATTGACCTCTACTATATGAAGAAGCTTCTCTGGTGTGTGTTGAATAAGGCACTGATCTACATATATATGAGAAAGTTAATTGGAGCCACTTTATTACTATACTCCTTAAGCAGAATAATGCTATTAGCTTTTCCCCCAGCAGTATGACATTCATTCCCAGGTTTTGGACACTTTAGCAGTGTCAAATATGGGTTCTATCGTATATACAGTGGACTTTAAATACAGTCAAAAAGTACTTGGCTGCTTCCAGAATAGTTGCAACTCTCTTGCCATAATACAAATTGCAGACAGAGACCTATTGTAGGTCTACAGGGTCTGTAGAAGCTCGATGATATTGAAGATTACCATTCTCTCTGGTAGTATATAGAGTAGCTTCCAGTAGCATAAATATTAGTCAGTAGGGAAAAAATATTTAATTAGCCACTAGCTCAACTTTTCTTTGTTTGATGACATAAGCTGCATGTTGTGTTTAGCATCTGGGCCTGACTATCAAGTTACAGAGGGCAGCCTTGGCAATAGCTTGTGATATATGCTGGACTTGTGGCATGCCTTTGGTAAATTACTTGGTGAGATTTAATCTATCCCTGGGACTTGATGGCATAAGATCTCTTCAATTATTTTGTGACTCCATTTGGATTCCTTTCAGGAAGATTCTAGAGTAGTAGGTTTCTAAGTAGGATTTCAAATTATATTTATTACTAAATTTTTCTCTCCATATTTCCTCTTTTATCTTTGTCTCCCATCTCCTTTCCTATTTAATCCTCCTATTTGAATTTCTTTCTTATATCTCCATAACATTATCTTGTGTTTCTGCTCCATTATTAGATCCTCTCTCCTTCCTCTTGACCCCTTAGTAGTACTTAACATTTGTAGTTTGTTGTATTATATCACACACATCAAAAGCTCGAGAGCTGATATCCACATATAAGAGAAAATATAAAGTACTTAGTCTTTTGGGATCTAAGTTACCTCACTTGGGATGATTTTTTTTTCTTTTGGTAGTCACATCCATTTACTTGCAACAGATGAATAATGTACTGGTGCGCACTCTATCAGCAATGCTGCTGTTTGTTATATTGGTGGGAGATGAATTCCCAAAGTAGTTCTAATTTGCATTTCCCTGCCTGATAAAGTTGTTGAGCATCTCTTTCAATGTTTTTCAATCTTCTGAGTTTTATCTATAGAGATTCTCTGCTTAGTTTTACACTCCATTTTTAGAATGGGTTACTTTCTTAATGTTCAGTATTTTAGTTATCTGTATATTGTAGATATTATCATTCTATCAGACACAGAGTTGGAAAAGATCTTACTCATTCTGTTAGGTGTTGCTTTGCTTGAATACCTGTTTGTCTTTTGCTTTTAGAAGATTTGCAGCTTCATAATAAGGTTTCACTTATTAATTATTGGTCTTAGGGAATTTGCAATTTAAGTCTTATTTAGAAGTCTTTATGTATTAATGAGCACAAGCTTATTCTCCACTGTCTTCTGTTAGATTCAACATATTTGGTCTTATGTTGAGATTCTTGATCCACTTGGACTAAAGTTTTATACAGGGTGACAGATATAGATCAATTTGCATTCTTGTACATGCAGCTATCCAGTTTTACCACCACCTTTTTTGTAGATACTATATTTTCTCCAGTATATATTTTTAGTTTCTTAGTCAAAATTTCAGTGTTTATACATGCATGAGTCTTCAGTCTAATTCCACTGATTAATGTGTCTTTTTAATATCAATACCATACATTTTAATTTTTTATTTCCTTTTTTTAAGATACTTACTTTACATCCCAATAACAAGAGCTTCCCCTCACTCCACTCCTCCCATTCCCTCCCTGTCCCCTCTCCTCTACCCATACACCACTCTTCTCTTTCTCTTCAGTAAAGGGCAGACCTCCTATGGATATCAACAACCTTTGGCATATCAAGTTGTAGTAAGACTAGCTGCATTGTCTTCTACTGAGGCTAGAAGAGGCAGCACAGAGAAAGGGATCCACAAGCAGGCAATGTAGTCAGAGATAGCCCCTGCTCCTGCTTTAAGAATTCCTCATGAAGACTCAGCTGCACAACTGTTTTGTATGTGCAGAGGGCCTAGGTCAATCCCATGCATGTTCTCTGTTTGGGAGTTCAGTCATTATGAGGCCCAATGGGCCCATGTTATTTGGTTCTCTAGGCTTTATTGTGATTCCTGTGATCCTTCTAGCTACTTCAGTCCTTCTTCTTCTTCCAGAGGATTCCTCAAGCTCTGCTTAATGTTCACTATGTGTTTCTGTGTCTGTTTCCATTAATTTCTAGGTGAAGGCGCTCTGTTGTCAGTTATGCTAGACTCCTGTTTCCAAGTGTCACAGAATTTCATTAACAGTGTCAGGGGTGAGCTGGTTCTCAGGTCTTTGGTCTCAAGCTGGGCCAGTCATCCGGTTAGTCCTTCCCTCAAATTCTGCTCCATCTCTAACCCATGCACATCTTGCAGGCAGGACAAATTGTGGCTCAAATTTTTATTGGCTGGGTTGGTTTCCTGGTGACAGGAGATGGCTGTTTCAGACTCCATATCATCCCCCATTGGTAGAATCCTTAGCTAGACTCAACCTCATATATTTCTGGGAAATTCTGCTTCCTAGGTTTGTAGTTTGACCCGGAGATTCCCTGTTTCAATTTCATTTCTCTCTCTCAGTTCTCTCTTTGTTCTCCCACCACTTCATCCCTCTTGATCTCATCACCAACCCCTCCCTCACCCAGTCAGCTCTCTTTACATCCCCCCATGTCTAATCAATTTCTCTTTCTCAGTGAGAGTCAAACATCCTCCCCAGGGTCCTCCTTGTTACTTAACTTCTTTGGGTATGGGGTTTGTAGCATGGATATTCTGTACTTTATGACTAATATCTACTTATAAATAAGTACATACCATGTGTTTCTTTCTGGGTCTAGGCTACTTCATTGAGAATGATATCTTCTCATTTCATGCATGTGCCTACTAATTTTGTGTCATTGTTTTTAACAAGTGAGTAGTATTCAATTGTGTAAATGAATCATATTTTCTTTATCCATTTTTCACTTAGGTGACATCTAATTTGTTTCCATTTTCTGGCTATTATAAATAAAGCTACTATGAACATAGTTGAGCAAGTGTCCATAGTTAATGAGAGTGGAACATCTTTTGGGTATATGCCCGGGAATGGTATAGATGGATCTTGAGGTAGATGGAGTCCCAATTTTCTGAGAAACCACAAAATTTATTTCCAAGGTGTTTATAAATGTAAAAGTTTGGGAATGTAAAAGTTTGCATTCCCACCATCAATGGAGGAGTGTTCACCATGTTTTACCATCCTCACCAGCACGAGCAGTCTCTTGAGGTTTTGATCTTAGCCATTCTGACAGGTATAAGATGAAATATCATAGTTGTTTAGATGTGCATTTCCATGATGACTAAGGACTTTGAACATTTCTTTAACTGCTTTTCAGCTATTAGAAATTTCTCTGAGATTTTCCCATTTAGATCTATACCCTACTTTTTTTTTTTAATTTGGGTTATTTGGTTTGTTGAAGTCTAGTTTCTTCAGTTCTTTATATAATTTGGATGTCAGCCTTCTATCAGATGTGAAGTTGGTTAAAAAAAAAACCAAACAAACAAATAAAACAAAAAAAAGTTCCCATTATGTAAGCTGTGTTTTTGTTCATTTGAAGATGTCCTTTGTCTTACAAAAGCAATTCTGTTTTATGAGGTCTCATTTATTATTGATCTTAGTGCCTGAGCTGTTGGTGTTCTGATCTGCAATTTATCTCTTATGCCAATTCATTTAAGGTTATTCCCTTCTTTTACTTCTATCAGATTTAATGCATCCAGGGTGAGGTTTTGATTCACTTGTACTTGAGTTTTGTGCAGGGTGATAGATATCGATCTATTTGCATTCTTCCACATGCAGACATCCAGTTAGACAAGCACCATTTGCTAAAGATTTTGTTTTCCATTATATAGTTTTAGTTTCTTTGTCAAAAATCAACTGTCCAGAGGTATGTGGGTTTATTTCTTGGTCTTTGATTCAAATCTATTGATAAACCTGTCTGTTTCTGTACTAATACTATGTAATGTTCTGTACTATGTATGTAATACTATGTAATGTATGTTATCGGCACTGCTCTGTAGTTCAGTTTGATGACAGGGATGGTTATTCCTTCTGAACATTTATTGTTTTGTCTATCCTGTTTCCTTGTTTGTTTGTTTGTTTTGTTTTACTATATGAAGTTAAGAACTGCTCTTTCAATGTCTATAAAAATTGTGTTGAAATTTTGATGGGAATTGCATTGAATCTGTAGGATGGCTGTTTTTACTACATTAATCCAATAGAACCATGAGCATGGGGGACATTTATATCTTCATATATTTACTTCAGTTTCTTTATTCAAAAATTTGAGGTTCTTTGTAGGGCAGTAGTCTGTTCAGCAACCTAGGCCCAGTCGAGTAATAGGTCTGAACCCCAGTGACCCAGTTGGCAATATCTTTGCCTGCAAGGGATGGAAGGTGTTTGGCCAGAACTCCTGAGTCCTTGTCTCCTGTTTCAGTTGTAAACTCTCACAGCTGCTCTTCCAGGAGATGTGTTCTCAGTCAGGTAGACAATGCCCAAAGCTCTCAGCATTCTAGCTATACCCTATCCACAGTCATCTGACCACAGCCAGGCATGCCTTGCCCCACAGACAGATAGCCACGCCTCACACTATATAAAGGGTGGTTTGTTCCCTCCCCTCTCTCTTGCCCTCTTGCCTTCTTCCTCTCTCTCTTGCTCTTTGCTCTCTCTCTTGCCTTCTTGCTCTCTTGCTTCCTTTCTTTCTCTCATTTTTTGTTCTCTCTCTTGCTCTCTTGTTCTTTTGCTTTCTTTCTTTCTTCTCTCAGTCTGTTTCTCTCTCTCCTTTTCTTCTCCTCTCCTTTCTTTCTCTGTACATGACCAACCTATTTTCTCTTTCCTATAATAAAATATCTCAGTTATGTATTGCCTTCTTTGAATTAATGCACCATAGATCCACAGCAGCAGAGAGCCACAAACATTAGCAGCAAAGAGATCCAGGCCTCAGGAGAGAGACACAGGCCCCACAATTCTTGTCATACAGGTTGTTCAATTGCTTGATTAGAGTTATACCAAGATATTTTATGCCATTTGTGGCTATTGTGAAGAGTGTTTTCTCCCTAAATTCTTTTATCCCATTTATCTTTCAGGCATAGGAGGAATAGTGATTTTTTTTTGAGTTGATTTTTTTATCCTGCCATTTTTCTGAAGATGATTATTAGCTGTAGGATTTCCCTGATAGAATTGTGAAGCTCACTTATGTATAATATCTTATCATCTACAAATAGTGATAACTTGATGTCTTAATTTCCAATTTGTATTTTCTTGATCTTTCTTAGATATCTTATTGTTGTAGCTAAAATCTCGAGTACTATATTGAGTAGATACAGAGAGAGTACAAATGTTTTAAGTTTCAATCCACTGTCTTTGATATTGGCTCACAGCTTGATGTATGCTGCCTTTATTGTGTTGAGATATGCACCTTTTATCTATGATCTCTCCAAGACTTTTATCATGAGAGGGTGTTAGATTTTGTCAAAGGATTTTTCAGCATCTAATGAGATGATCAAGTAGTTTTTTTTCTTTCAGTTTGTTTATATGGTAGATTACATTTGTGAATTTTCATATGTTGAACCATCCCTGCACCTCTGGGATAAAGTCTACTTGATCATAGTGGATGATGTTTTTGATGTGTTCTTCGATTCAGTTTGCAAGTAGTTTATTGTATATATTTGCATTAATGTTCAAAAGGGAAATTTTTCTAAAATTCTTTCTTGGTTTAGTCTTTGTGTGGTTTAGTTATCATGATGACCATGTCCTCAGATAATGAATTAGGCAGTGTTCCTTTTGTTTCTATTTTATAGAATTATTAGGAAAGTATTGGCAATTGCTTTTCTTTGGCAGTCTGGTAGGATTCTGTACTAAATCCATTAGGCCTTGGGCTTTTTTGGGTTGGGGGACTTTTAATGACTATTTCTAATTCCTTAGCATTACAGGTATATTTAAATTTTGGTGTGTGGTATCTATCATGAAAATTATCCATTTCATTTAGATCTTCTAATTTTGTGAAATATAGATTTTTTTTAAGTTAGAACTATTGATTTTCCTCGTTGATTATAATATCCACCTTTTCATTTCTCATTTTGTTAATTTGGATATTCTCTCTGTTAGTTTGACTAAACATTTCTCTATCTTGTGGATTTTCTCAAAGAAACTAGCTCTTTCTTTCATTGATTCTTTGCATTGTTTTCTGTCTCTAATTTATTGATTTCAGCCCTGAGTTTTGACTGTTTCTCTTTTGTGTGTTTGCATATTTCTGTTCCAGAGCTTTCAGATGTGTTGTTGAGTCACTAATGTGACAGTTCACTAATTTCTTTTTGAAGGCACTTAGTGCTATGTACTTCCCTCTTAACAGTGTTTTCATTATGTCCCATATGATTGGGTATGCTGTGGATTCATATTCACTCAATTCTAGAAGTCTTTAAGTCCTTTATTTCTTCCTAGATCCAGTAGTCATTTCATAGAGGATTGTCCAGTTTCGATGGGTATGTAGGCTTTCTGTCACTTCTGCTGTTGTTGATGTCCAGTTTTAATCCAAGATGGTCTGATAAAATATGAAAAGTTATTCAGTTTTCTTGCATCTTTTGGACTTGCTTTGTGACTAAGTATATGGTTAGTTTTGAAGAAAGTTCTATGAGGTACTGAGAAAAAGGTATATCCTTTTATGTTTTGGTGAAATATTCTATAAATATGTTAACTCCATATTAGTGGTAACAATTCTTTATTCTATTATTTCTCTGTTAGTTTCTGTCTGGAGGTCCTATTTATTGGTGAGAGTAGAGGGTTCACATCTCCCACTACTAATGTGTGTTGTTCAATGAGGGAATCTGGAAATGAAAAATGTGGGAGTTCAATCAGAAAATACTGAAACATGCTTCACTAAAAAGAAATACAAGAAATAAAAGAGAGGATCTCAGTCATTAAAGATATGGTAGAATAAAGAGATCTATTGGTCAAAGAAAATAAATAAGTCTAAAATATCCTGACACAAAACATCAAGGAAATCTGTCACACTATGAAAGGGCCATACTTAAGAATAATAGGAATAGAAGAATAATCACAACTAAAAATCCCAAAAATTATTTTCAAAATAAATAGTAGAAGAAATTTTTCTAAACAAAAGAAAGTTTGCCTATTAAGGTACAAGTATATAGAATACCAAGTAGATTGCACCAGAAAAGAATGTTTCCTTGCCACATATTAATCAAAACATTAAACATACAGAATAAAGAACTAATATTAAAAGATGCAAGGAAAAATGTCCAAGTAACATATAAAGGCAGACCTATTAGAAGTATATCTGACTTCTCAATGAAGATTCTAAAAGCCATAAAGGCCATAACACACATGCTACAGATTATAAGACATCACAGATGCCAGACAAGAATACTATAGCTGAAAAATTTTCAATCTCCAGAAATAGAGAAAATACTAGAGTATATTACAAAGTCCAATTTAAACAATATCTATCTATAAATTTAGCACTATATAAATGCATTGAAGTTTGGGGCACAAAGAATCTGAATATATTTTGAAATACAATGTGATGGATTCTCAACCATTTCCTTCCCTCCAACGTTCTGTTTAAGGTCTTTGTGTCTTCCCCTGAGTATAAGAATATTTCTTCTGATTCTGTAAAACAAACCCAAAAAATCCATTAAAATTTGATTTGCATTGCATTGTATCTATAGAACACTTTCAGTGATCATCCATTTTCACAATATTAATTTTCTTAACTAATATACACAGAAGTATACCCAGCTTTTACTAGTTTATTTTTTTTTCCAATTCTTGGTGATTTTCTACTTTCTAGTGTTTTGTGTACTTCATAATAGTGCTCTTTACCTTCATTAACTTTTCCCTTGGTACTTTATATTTTGGTGCAACTGAATAACTGAATGTGGTTATTTTCCTGATTGTTTTCTCATTGTGCTTCATATTGGTTCTAGGAAAGTTACTAATCTTTTTTATTATTATTTAAACGTTTTTTACAGTCCAGACTTTATCCCCTTCCCAATCCACCCTCCAACTGTTCTTTGTCCCATACCTCCTCCTCCAGTATCTAAAAGGATGCCCCTAACCTCATCCCCACCCCCACCCCACTGCACCAAACCACCCAAATCCCTGGGGTCCCAAGTGTCTTTAGGGTTAGATGCATATTCTCTGACTGAGTCTAGACCTGTCAGTCCTCTGCTGTATATGTGTTGGCGGCCTAGTGTAATCTTTATATGTTAATTTTCTATTCTGCTACTTTGCCAAAAAATATTTGTCATAATGTCTCAAAAGTTTTCAGATTGAGCCTGTAGGGTGTTTTAAGTATAGATCTTATCACCTTTAAATAGATTTGTTTTTTTGCTCCCTATACACGCCCTTATTTTTCTTTCCCTCAACCAGGCCCTTAGGTTAAGACTAAGAACTCACTGGGCAGTTCTTAATCCCAGCACTTGGGAGGCAGAGGCAGGTGGATTTCTGAGTTCGAGGTCAGCCTGATCTACAGAATGAGTTCCAGGACAGCCAGGGCTATACAGAGAAACCCTGTCTCGAAAAACAAAAATAAAAATAAAAACAAAAACAACAAAAAGAATAAATAAAAAAAATAAAAAAGACTAAGAGCTCTCTAGTATAAGTATGCAGAAAGTAGATACATCACAGGAAACGCTTTTAGATTGTACTTGTTTAGCACAGTACTGGCTGAAGCCATGGATTGTGACATCTATTATATTTAAGTGTACATGAGTTTTCTGATACTACTTTGGGATTTTACTACAATGAGGGGTTGAGTTTTTACTTGAAAACTTTTTATAACTATTGATACTTTATGTGAGTTTTTGTCTTTGATTGTATTTTATACATTTTTTAACAATGATTGGTAACCAGAAATTTCATAATAAATAAAATATACTCATAGTTACAGCTTTTTCCTTTGTACTCTAGTCTGTCCTATGACATAATTTTTTAATTTGTGTTAAAACTCCAATTTAATATTTTAAATTGTATTGTATATTTTATTAATTGTCTACAAGCACAAATTATTAGGATTATCAATTTTTATATATTTATCAATTTATCAGAGTCTAGTTTTTGAAAATTACTTTTCTTCAAGCTAAAGGAGAGGGTTAGCAGTAAAGAATACTTGTTCTTTCTGGAGACCTGTTTTGGGTTTCTAGAATTACTTAAAATAAACATAATTATTCTTCTTGATGAATTTGACATTCTGATAATGAGAAAAGAGTTTGGATTTACATGTCTAGTTGAAAAATCACTACTACCTTCCGACCTTACCAGCGACTAAGCTTTGTGAGAAGCAAAGGAAACTTTAAGAAGAATGCAAATGGGCCCCATGGGAAAACTGGGACGATCACAAAACTATAAAGTATACTTAACACAAGGGACCTTGTGATGGTATGTGATATCAAGATGCCATGAATTAGAAAACATTGTGCAACCTAAAATACAAAGCTTCTTGCTATAGAGACCCAGGTGCACGATTTGAAGGAGCCTAAGAAAGAAGCAAGACTTGGTTTTTCCATGGACAGAAATTAAAATGAAGAATACTTGAAATAGGAACAAGCAGGAACACCTGGTACATGGTTCTTGTCACTGAAAATGGAAGCAGGAAAACAACGCTATGACAGGAGCAAAAACAAACCAAAACATTGAATATGAACAACCAGCCCTTATCAGCAAAGCCCCCAAATTAAGAATGACACATTACAAATGAATGCAAATTAACAGAAAATTTTCCCATTCTCACAACTAATTATAATTTGTTTTATAAGTGGGCCTAACTGAAATTTCCTCCTTTTCTCTATTCAAGGTTAAGTAACAACTTTCTTCTGCGGCAGATCAATTGGATTGTTGGTTTTCTGAGTGCCACTCTGCTTGCGTGGCTCACATTTTTCCCATTTTTATGTTTTCCACATAGATTACCTGGTGAGTATCAAAATATAATCAATTTGTTATAATAATTCATATCATCAATTTTAATTCTCATAGCACAGATAAACTACTTCTTTATGAATATGCTTCGCCTACTTGTATTGCTCTGTAAAAAAGAAATATATTGTTCAGGTATTTTTTTAACCAAATCAAGCAATAGTACATCCTGATATTATACTACAGCTTCATTAGTATATACTTGTATCTCTCATAATTTTCTGTTAATATACCCTTTAATATAAAGTGTGAAATTGTTTTCTCTAAAAAAAAAAGTATACTCAAATCTATTTTTTGGGTGTGTGAATCAGAATTGTCAAGAGAAACAGATATTACAGAATGAAATTTTATGTTTACAAAGGGGATTTATTAGAATGATGTACAGGCTGTGGTTCAGCTAATCAAAAAATGGCCACCTTGAGCATAGTCCAAGAATTCTGCAGTTTTTCAGTCCATGTGTCAGCTTGTCTTTAGTTGGCATTAGAACCCTCAAGTAGGAGGTTCAAATGAAGGTGAAGAAATGGACTTGCTAGTGAATGCACAAGCAAGCAGGCAAAGTGCTAAAGTGGCCAGTCAGATGTGTGAACATTCAGTTATTAACAGGACCTATGTTAAAAACTCAAATAGTCAGTTTGTAAAAAAAAAAAAAAAAAAAAAGGACAATAAACACTTGAAAATTGATCAACATCCTTTCCAATTAAGAAAATGCAAATTAAACGTTTGCATTACACCATTGAAGTTCCATTTCAACATGGTGAGAATAGCTATAATCAGGAGAGTAGTGCAAATGACAATGTGGGGAAATACAAACCCTTATTCTCTGCTGGTAGCAACATAAACTTATACAGTTATATATAAATTCTGGAGGTTTCTCAAAAAAAATCTGAAAATAAGGGGCTGGAGAGATGTCTTATCAGTTAAAAATGAATACCACTCTTGTACAGAACATGACTTTTGTGATAACTGCCTGCACCTGTAGACTCAATAGGAAATGTTTATACACACACACACACACACACACACAAAATTAAGAATCTTTTAAAAACATAAAAGGAAATTAACATGTGACCTTGTGGTACCACTCTTCCATATGTATACCTATAAAATGAATTATTTAGCCTAGCTATCCCCAATAATTAGACAGAGAGACTAAGATTCATTCCCAAGGTTCACCTCAATATCTTAATTCCCTATGCTAATCTGGCTACCTCCCAGTCAACATCCCCATAAGACTTGCACTTACAGCCTTCCATTCTCCAGCTGAATTGTATGAACTATTTCCTAGTTCACACTCATAGCAGATCTGAATATCTTTCCCTCCCTCTCTCTCACCTTCCCCTCACTACAGGAATTTCTGCCCTATTCTTTCTTCTGCCCAACCATTGGGTGATCAGCTTGGTAAACAATAAATGGAGAGAATACATAAGAATTGTTTACACACAAACGTGAGACAGGATACTTATGAAGAAGCCTAACAATACTGTGATCATATTGAACCAGTTATGAAAGCAGAGAAACCAGTATTTGAATAAGACAAGGACGACCTTTACAGAGTGCCCAAAATATTATGTCTATATGTGCTGGATGGATTCTATCACAGAAAGACCTGTAGACCTTTAAGTATTGCATCACTATTTACAATAACTAGAAAACAGACAAAATCTAGATGTTTATAAATAGTTTAATGGGAATAAGAAAGTGTAGTACCTATGTGTTGGGAGCATGAAGGTCCTTGAACCCACAGGTCTCTGGGCAAAACAGGAAGGCTAAGCATGTAGGATTGACCTCTCAAAGAAATGGATAACCCATTTTTCCACCCACAAAGTTGGGAATTGGAGGATATTAATAGCCTGGTGATCTATCTGTATTTTCTCTTTGGGCCATGCTATATTAAGCTCCTACATGTATGTGAGTACACCATCTCTGTCTTCAGACACTAGAAGAGGGCACTGGGTCTGCATTACCAATGGTTGTGACCCACCATGTGATTACTGGGAATTGAACCCAGGACCTCTAGAAGAGCAGTCAGTGGTCTTAACTGCTGAGTCATCTTTCCAGCCCTATTAAGCTCCTAAAGCCAGGACTGGAGGTAGTTAATACTCTAAGTGATTCTTACATTATCTTTATAGCCAGGAACTCCCCGAAACTTCCATAATGAGGATCTGAGATAACTAATAGTCTAAATGACTTTCACATTATTCATATAGCCAAGAGTTTCTCTAAGCTCTCACAACCAGGACCAGAAGTGGTTAATAACCCAAATAAACTCCATGCCGACTGTATGACTGAGAGCAGACCAGACTTTCCTTAGACCTTTGAGCCAATTAAAGGTAGCCTATATCCAGAATCAATCTTCTGGGGGAAAATGACACGTACCTTGGGGTGGTTTGTATGTAATTAGAGCCTCCTTGTGCATAATGGATTGTATTACACCAGGAAACTTTTTTTTTTCCAAATTATATTGTGTTTGACTATGCTGACAATAAACTGCTAGGTATTAGACTTCCCGAGGGTAATCCAGGCTGACCAAGCCAATTTGAACTATTTTCATTCTCACTTTTTTATTGCTTGTTTCATTGCCTGATACCCACAGAAATCCCTAGACCTATTCAATGTGGAATTTTATTCAGCTACAAATAAATATTAAACCATAAACATTTTAATAAAAGTGATAAAAATAGAAATTCTGTTAAGTCAAATCAGCAAGACTCTAAAAAAATCAAATGTCAAATATTTTTTCATCCATATACAGAATGCCAATTTCAAAGTATGTGTGTCTGTACACATATGTGTGTATGTACATGGGTGTGTGTGTGTGTGTGTGTGTGTGTGTGTGTGTGTGTGTGTGTTCATGTGTATGGTGGAGGTATGGACTGTGGTTTGACAAGACTAGAAAGATGATCATGTGAATGTAGAGAGAGCTTAAGAAATCTGGATATGCAATAATGAAATACAAATAACACACAAGCAAGACGTGAGAGTTAAAGGAGGTGGAAATCAAATGGAAGGGGTGGTGGTGTATGGGAGAACAAAAGGGCAAAGAACAAGTAAAAATAGACTTTGATGACATATATGTGTGAAAATAATTACAAATTGACTACTCTATATACTAACATAAAATGTATAAAAGTAACTGTTTAATGCCTTCAGCAAACAGAGACATGCTAATTGAAACTGTTTTGAGATTCCATCTCCCACCATCCAGATATATGTGACCATCAAGTGAAACCTTCACTACTGTTCCTGCATGGATAACAACATACATAATATAAAAACAGCCTAGAAACAAGTGACTCAATAAGAAAATTGTGTAACTTAGTGACATTTCACTTAGATGTAAGGAAAATGCATAACAATTGCAGGAAAAATGCTGAGATGGTATATACTGGTGGGACATGAAAGAGAACAAGGACTGTGTGGGAGCAAAAGAAAAGGGGCTGGGAGAGGTCACTGAATAAAAGGCATGTTACGGGAGAAAAGGTGTAATGATATATGTATAGAAATGAAAATGTCATGGCTACATTTACTACTACTATTAGGACTATTGCATTATTACTATGTATTATTACAAAAATTCTCATTTGGCATTGCCTTTTATTACCACAAAATACTTTGTGATATAAGAAAGGGTTTTCTGGAGGGGGGATTGCATTTTAAGGCTGTGACATGTTATTTATTGAATTTGACTGTTGAATTCTACATGAAATTAGAACTAATTAACTCAACCATAGGAACCACTGAAAATTATGGAACCTACTTCTAGTAGTTAAAAGAAATACAAAGTGAATGACTTCAGAATTTGGCAGTGCAAACGTAAGAAATTACATGATCAACTAATTGTCTTTTGCAAAGCACTGATGTAGAAAAATTTGCATTCTAAAACATACATTGGTTTTAGTTTGTTTAAAAATAACTTTCTTGTATTTGCATGAATAACTGGGATTACTATAAGGTGTACAAATAAATGACTGATATTTTCTTACCAACTTCAACATAATCATAAGACTATTGTATTGATGACCTCTAGGTACACACAAGCTAAAACGGAAAGACAAGGAATCTCTCTCCTTTTACAAGAAGCTTAAAAATATGAAATATGGATATCATTTACGGGATTTGTTTCATGCTCTTTGGGTATAGTAAAATATTTTTATTTAAAATATTATACATTTTATTTAAAATATTATAAAATATTTTACAAATCAGTTAGGTTGACCAGCTTATATTTCTTATAAAGCTAAGCAAATAACAAAAAATGTTTCCTAAATTTGGGTGAAAGTTTTGGGCTCTCCTATTAGATTATTCAGTTTTGTCATAATGGAAAGAAAGAACTCCCTTATTTGGACTACCTAAACATGTCTCAAGTGCTAGTAACAGATGATGTCACAACTACAACTTTGATTTTTTTAATTGATTTATGTTCATTCTGTGTAATTTTGTGTTCATTCTCTCTGAAGAAATAAATATGACATTTAACAAGATAGTATGGATTGGAAGAACATATGCCAACAATTCTCTCACACACAAACCCACAAATCACAATATTGGATACAAAATCCTTTGTTTCTGTAGGTGAGAAACATGCTTCCTGAAGTAACAGGTCCCAGGATGCAGAGGGAGCCCCTTCCAATACTGTAGTCCTACTTTGAATGTTCTTTGTTCTATTAAAATTTTTCTTTTTTGGTGCATAGATTGCATGGCTGTTATTACCACATAGAGTTTTTACTCATTTTGTAGTGAATTTTACACTCTGCATAGAACTTCCAAAAATCTTCAAAATAATATCAATTGAATTTTCCTACCGATTTAGAATTGCATCTTTATCTTACCGAATTCCAATCAATTATTTTAACTTTTCTGGAGATACTTGTTTTTTTTTTTTTATTGCTTATTTTCCTACTCAAAATATCCCATTTCTTTTAAAATATTATTTTAAAATTAAAATATGATATGGCTCTTCCCTCTGTCTATTTCTTCAATCCTTCCATTTTCATGTCCCCCCAGTCCTGCTTCTCTCTGTCAACTGTAGAGAAAGAACTATAGACAATCAAAGAATACTAAGAGCAAAAACAATAACCTTCATGAGGAAAAAGGCTCCATTAGTTTTAAAATATTTACTAGTCATTTGTTTCCTCTTTAGAATCTCCTCTCAGTATCTTGTTTCCTCTCAGTATCTTTCCCTAGATGGTTTGTTATTTGTTTTGTTTGTTTGAAGGCGAATTGGTGTCTCTATCCCTCCACTGGGGGACGTATATAACTACTGGAGTTGACATTTTAATATTTGGATTGAGTCGGCTTTGTCAAAGTACATGTGAATTAGTTGAATTCTTTCAAAGATAAGTGGATATGTTATATGAGATTCATTTTCACCTGCAACTCTTCTTCAAATTCTCTTTATTAAATCATGAATCTTTCAAGTAAGTGATTATATATCAATAAGACTTTAATTTTAATTTCATTTGGGGCAATGCGTTCTATCATGACAGAGAAGGCATGAGCTATAGGCAGGAATATGGAAGGAGAAAACAGGGAGCTGAAATGCCCTCATTGTATCATGTCTTGTTATATAAACAGAGGAGAGAGAAAGTAGTGCTGGAATATAAAGCTCAAAGCTGTACTTGTGGAGGCATCCACTCTCCAGGTAACCATTCTGCCCCACAAAAGATTCAAATTCCACCAAACAGCTTAGCAGCTAAGTGGGCTTGTAGGGAGAATTTTATATGTTGACTGTAGCATCATTTTAACAGGGATAAGAGGCATCTCATTGTAGCTTTTTTTTATTTTTTTATTGGTAAATTTTTCTTTTTTTCTTTTTCTTTTTTGATATTTTTTTTATTTACATGTCATATGATATCTCCTTTCCCAGTTTCCCCTCTGAAAAAAAGAAAAAAAATAAAATTAAAAAACAAAAAACAAAAAACTCTGTTCTGTCCCCCCACCCCCTGCTCACCAACCCATCCTCTTCCTCATCCCAGCTCTGTCATTCCCCTACACTGGGGCATATAACCTTCACAGGGCCAAGAGTATCTCCTCCCATTGATGATCGACTTAGCAATCTTCTGCTACATATGCAGCTGAGGCCACGAGTCCCACCATGTGTACACTTTGGTTGGTGGTTCAGTCCCTGGGAGCTCTGCGTGTACTAGTTAGTTCATATTGTTGTTCATCCTAAGGGGTTGCAAACCCTTCAGCTCTTTGGGTTCTTTCTGTAGCTCCTTCATTTGGGACCCTGAATTCATTCCAATGGATGGCTGTGAGCTTCTACTTCTGTATTAGTCAGATACTATCAGAGCCTCTCAGGAGAGAGCTATATCAGGCTCCTGTCATCCAGCACTTGCTGACATCCACAATAGTATCTGGATTTGATAACTAAATATGGGAAGGATTCCCAGGTGGAACAGTCTCTGGATTGTCCTTCCTTCATTCTCTGCCCCATAGTTTGTCTCTGCAACTCCTTCCATGGGTATTTTGTTCCCCCTTCTAAGAAGGAACAAAGTATCTACACATTGGTCTTCCTTCTTCTTGAGTTTCTTGTGGTTTGTGGGTTGTACTTTGTGTATTCTGATCTTCTGGGCTAATATTCACTTATCAAAGAGTGCATGCCATGTGTGCTCTTTTGTGATTGGGTTATCTCACTCAGGACAATATTCTCCAGATCCATCCATTTCCCTAAGAATTTCATAAATTCATTGTTTTTAATAGCTGAGTAGTACTCCATTGTGTAGATGTACCACATTCTCTGTATCCATTCCTCTGTTGAGGGATATCTGGGTTGTTTCCAGTTTCTGGCTTTT
>JADRCC010162796.1:0-2500 GCA_019843855.1 Hylomyscus alleni
CCAAGCAAACAAAAGTGAAAGCAGATGGAGAAGTGAGTGACTAAGAAAAGAAAGAAAATTTCAGAAATAAAAAGAAAAATGAAAGACTGTCAACTGCCTTCAAACAGAAAATAGAGAAATATGCTTAAAGGAGCCCAACAACATAAAGCAGCTATAGTTTCATCAATTTATTAATTGAATATAACTTTTCTTGTCCATTTTATTAATGCATACTAAACATTATCAGAAATACATATGCTTCATCACTATCTTTCTTATAACTTGTATGTCCAAAATTAATTACGGTAAACCAGAGTTCCAATGATGAAATAGTATTTCAAAAGGGAAAAACCAAAAAAAATTAAAAAAAGAAATAAAAAAAAATCAACTTACAATGAGAGTTTTTCTTCTCCCCATTAATACTGTTTCAAGGTTATAACAGTAGTTTTAAACCATAGGCTAGAGAATTTCTTGAGCATGCTACAAAGATATCCACAAAGATAAATGTATCATAAAAAGTCATTTTGAATAACAAAACAGTTATAAAATATTCTATTATTACAGTGGCCTGAATTAGATGCAGAATGCTGTGCAAAATTAGCTGTCACCCTTTGCTCAAAATCTTTGTTAATCTCATTTTGAATGTTTGCAGCTTTATCAACACATGCATCAATGTCAGCTCCTTGGTTACTGAACCGCTGCACTTGGAAGGAGATATAATTAAAATGTTTTGGCACAGAAAAGGTGAAATTGTATCTTCCCTCGTTCCCTTAGGAGTCTGTAAAACATGAAAGATATATTGACAAACATACACACTTGTCTCCAGTTCTGACATCCCAGGGCATCAAAGTGCTATTTTAAAAACTCACTTTGCTCTTACCCGTAATATCATCTGATCTGTTTCTAACTTTCCCCCCTAGGTTTTAGAACACTACAAATGCTTAAACTTCATAGATATTTCTAATATTTGTCAATAATTTATCTACAGAAGCATTCCAAGAATTCACTACTACCACAAAGTAAATAGAATTACCATTTAGTATCAAGGATAGAAATAAGATTTACTGCTACAGCTTTATGGAAATTTTATGATGCCTTGTTGCTTTTAAAAAAACACAAATAGACACCCACCTTCTAACACTGAAGGGAAAGGAAGTAAGAGTTCTAACTGGTGACCAGTTGATGTCAGATTCAAGTCCCTAAAGATATCTCAGGAACCCTACAGACACTTCTTTACTAAATGATCCAAAGTAGAGTTGGATCTTCGGAATTATAAGATTTACTCTTCTGCATATTAGGTAAGCCATTATATTTTAGAACAATATTCTCCTGGCTTCCTATTGAAATATAACATAGATATATAAATATCAACTATTATCCAGTACTGGTGGCTCACGGTCATTCAAATACTCTTTGACCCTACCATACTGCATAAACATATGCTTAAGTTGATGATAAAACCTGCTTAAGAACTAGTATATACCGTAGACAAACTATATCCCACAGAATACACAGGGCAAATGACGTGAATAACCTTTGAAGTAATCATCTAGAAAGCATTGCAGTTCCTAGAGCGATCGCCTAGCACAGTCCTGACCTGGATCTAATGCCCCTTATAGACTTCTGGTTACACCAATCCACAATATCTTTACCTTTTAATACGTATATTGTTTAAACATGCTTAAAATTTGGTGCTCGAAACAAAAGAACTAGTGTATACAAATCACTGTATCTTAAAATATGTCATCTTCTCCTGTCCCTTCCAATTAAAGTTCTCATGTCTGAGATGACTTTATTGCTCAGGGACAGGGTGTGCTTTCCTTGCCTATATTCCACTTGCAAAAGATGAGGACTTCATAAAGAATTTGACATATTCACCGAGTTACTAATGTATTAAATACTGATTTTATACAACCAATATTTACTAAGCAGTTCTGTCTATGATGCACCATTGTTGGCAACAGTAAGAGTATACCTATATTCTACACTTCAGATTCCATCCCAGGTCATTGTAAGATATTTCTATTCAGTAGTACATTTCAAATAAGAGTCAAGTAAAAATCTCTGAAAAGACAATAAGAAACACCTAATTTTTCAAGAAAGAGAAGGGCCTTCGAAGGAGAAAGCATAATATTAAAATGTTCCTACTTAACTACACGTTAGGGAATGGTTAACCTTAAATGATAAGCTAAGTTTGTGATTGTTGTAATAGTATGTAAATGTTCTACTTAACAAAGAAAATGTACTGTTTGCGATGTCTATTTGTATGCATTTGCATGTTACCCAAGGCGCATCATTCCATAATGTAAGAGAGATGCTTCTACACATTTATTTCCTAACAAACAGGTGCAACTGAGTGCAGCTATGAATTTTCCTTCCCACAGTAACCTATGTCAGAAGATCTTCTCATACTTTTTCTGCTAAATAATTTAATTACTTATGAGTTATGGTTTCTTTGTAACCTTTTAAATGACTAACTCATTAAAATGCAAAAATATGCAAAACATGATGTCACTGGGTC
>JADRCC010162796.1:7500-10367 GCA_019843855.1 Hylomyscus alleni
ATCACAGATCAGCATCTGCATTGTGTGCACTTGTAACAGGGATAATGGATCTCACTTACAATACCTACAAACTCAGCTGAGAGCCGTGCAAAGCAAATGGCCATAAATGCACCCATCCTGGCCCAAGTCCTGATGAATAAAAATGAAGATCTTGTCAAATAATAAAGTGACAGGTTAATTTCCAGCATGGAATAGTGTGAGCAGGAAAAACCCTGCTTTTCCAGTCTGTCTGAATGGTGCCACCTATCTGCAGATTAGAAGAAGGGTTCAGAAACACTGATTCAAAACCAGAATAAATACATGTGACATTGCTTAGTTTCATAAATATCACAGGAATGGAATTAATGATAAAGGCGAATGTGAGATTAGACACACACAGTTGCTTTCATGCAACAAAAACAACAACAAAACCAAGATTCTTTACAAAGGGCTGCTGTATCAAACAGTAAGAAAGAGCCTCAAGCAGTTGTCTGTGCTCACGCCAGTTTTCATGCTTTAATTCAGCTGCCCTGTGGTTCTTAGCTTGGACACTGAGAGCTGCACGGACACCAGAGATAAGTATTCCAACCTTCAGGCCATCAGGCATTCACTTTTGATCATGGCTATGTAAGAGATGTTTCTGCTTTCGAAGTCTTCCAAGTGGATATCAATAGAAGAAGGAAAAGGAAGCAGTCACATTTGGAAAAACCAAACCCATGAACACTCTGCGTTACAGAAGTGTAAACACCATACACACTTGCTTACCTAATAGCTATCTAGAACTGTATGTACTCTGACTCAAAAGTCATAAAATCATTTTAAATCTTTGTGCAAAAATACATAATTTTTGTATTTGGATAGCAACACAGATATGACAACATAAAACTAAAAAGAATATATTGTAATATAATGTTTTATGAAAAACTATAATCACGAATGTCATTCACAAAAATACATGCAGTCACAGATGTCCTAGAACAAACAGGCTAACTTTCTGACAATCTACATTTCTCTCCCTGGCAAACATGGAGAAACACTAGTCCCCACATAATGGTGCAATAATGCTGAAGGCTGAATTCTAAATCCTCAATAGAATTCAGATTTTCTTATTTACAGAATATTAATCATGGGAAAAAGTCTTAAACATGCCACTGACACAAAATAGAAAAGAAAGCTATAAGAGTAACAAAATGTAATTGGCTACCAAAAATAGGAGGCATTATAATTATTCTCAACACCTTAAAGAAAGAATGTTTTAAGTATTTATATATAGTACTAATACTATTCAAAAAGAAATCTGTCTGAAAAAAATTAGATAATTGAAGAAGACATAATAATAGACACCCTAAAAATAGTCTCAACTTCACATACAAACCAGTGGCGAGGTGGACACCGTGGCACACACCTTAATCACCACATCCATGAAGCAGAAGCACGAAGATCTCTGAGTTTCAGGCCAGTGTGTTCTACACAGTGAATTCTAGGACGGAAAAGCCTACAGCTAAAGCAAATGAACAAACAAAGCAGTATAAGTCATCATTTTTCCAGAGAGAAGAGGAAGGATGCTACCAAGTTAGATATGTGTCAAGGGTCTAAGAATACTCCTTCTAATTCCAGAAAAAAAGAGAATTCATTTCTTATAATGAATTTATTTAAGGCAAATGAAGTTATATATTAGCTATTATTTCAATGAGTTTTTAATTTTAATGTCATCTACAAATACAGAACCTCAATTTTCCCTGATCTCCAATCCAAAATGGGAAATGAAGCCAAAACATAGTCCCTTGAAAAACTCTCATCCCCTCTCGGCTTGAATTAAAAACTAATCCAGTAAGTGTTGTTTTTTTAAACAACAAAAGAAACAAACAAAAATCAAGTTATCCCCCTGTTGAGGAAGACTTAATATTCATATTCTACAAAGTCCTAATGAAACAAAATCTGAAGAAGTTTTCAAGGCACCAGATCTTACTGACCTTGCATAACTGAAAGACTTAAAAAGTTTGTGACACATACAGCAAAGAGCAAGTGATGCATATAAATAACAGAATTCATTTAGTGTAAAAAACAAACAAACAAACAAAAGAAAA
Organism: Hylomyscus alleni; assembly: GCA_019843855.1. Taxonomy (NCBI): domain Eukaryota; kingdom Metazoa; phylum Chordata; class Mammalia; order Rodentia; family Muridae; genus Hylomyscus; species Hylomyscus alleni. The sequence goes on from JADRCC010162796.1 coordinate 9,567, forward strand.
CACCCCAATGCACCTTAAAAACAGTATCAGCCAACAGTCTCTAAAATGTTAATGAGTGCCCCTAACACACTGGGCCCCACAGAAATAGTCTTGCCTGTTAAAAGTAAACAATTTAAGCTGACCACTGAGATATGGAGCTATGGTTCTATCACATATACTTAGGAGGCTGAAGCTGGAGGGTTGGAGGTTGCATATCAGCCTGGGCTGCATGAAGAGATCCCGTTAACGAGAAAACAAAACTGATCTCTCTGCTTTTTGTGAGTCGTCCACATCATGAGTAAGAGCTACAAAATAAATACTTACTAATCAAAGTTAGCTGTGTTCAAATGTACTTTATTAGATGGTGCACAGATAAGATACAGCAAAACATAAAACACCAAAGGGCTGCAAAGCAAGAATTCATGAAAACTTGGTAGGAGAAAACACTTTTGTAATTTTGATTTTCCTAATCTCTCTCATTTCTGTATTCAATAACTTAACAGGCTAAATAGACTAATGTCATTTACTAAGTTATCCAAATTGCACAAAATCCTACATGGTATGTTTTATTAATTATTCATGTTTGTGTACAAGTATACCACAGCATGCACGCAGAGATCAGAGGGCAGTTTGAAGGATGTGAGGCTCTCCTTCCACCACGTGGGGCCTGGGGATTGAATTTCAGTCATTAGGCTTAGCAGACAGCAAATTTACCTACTAAGCCATTGTAATGGTTTGAATGAGAATGAGCCCCATAGGCTCAAGGAGTGACTCTATCAGGAGGTGTGGCCTTGTTGAAGTAGGTGTGACCTTATTAGAAAA
>JADRCC010162797.1:0-12727 GCA_019843855.1 Hylomyscus alleni
TTTTTTTTTTTTTTTTAAAAAAAAAAGTAAAATGGAGATCTGAAACAGTGGTCAAAATAAACAAACAGGGCCACTCCTTCAGTGTCCCCCAGACAGAATGGCTCAGAAACGACACACAGAAAATGTACCATCCATGTCCCCTCCAGCAGCTCTGAAACACAGATCCCATGTATGATACTAAACTGGTTGGTTCTGAGTGGAGCTAAGCCCCTCATCCTCTCCGCTCTCTCTGCCTTGTCAGCCGCACTTCCTACTCAGCCCTACACCAGAACCCAGCCACCTCCTCCCTGCAGACAGCACTGAGAACTGTGGGGGAGGATCTACCACCCACCTGTGACCCCCCTCCCTCCCTGGCTGACCTCCCCTCAACAGACCGTACTTTAGCCACCCACTAGCTCCACAAACCGAAGAGACAAAGTAACAAGGCCGACTCAAGACAACACTCCCTCCAATAAGCTTCCACGGGCGCCAACCCACCAGGCACCCCGAGACCTTGCTGCCCTGGAATCTTCATCTCACCTGTTCACACACCTGCACGAAGTCCACAATTTGCACACATCCTGCGTGTGACATCCCCCCTCTTTAATGTAAATGTTTTGGAATGTCCATAGATAAGAAGATGGACAGCCTGTCGGAAAGCTTTCAGGGCTGGGTTTTCATTTCACCTCCGGATGTCGGAATACTCGGACTGCTCGTCTTCCCACTCACTGCTTCCAGAGGGTCCCTGGGCGCTCTGGCCACCCGCTCCACCTCGAGCATGCGCATTCAGGTGGCTTTTGCTCCCTCGCTCACCCTTGGCACCTCTGTTGGCTGTTAGGTGGTGGTCTGTGTCCCGGTGGTGAGGCCTGGAGAGATGAGCCCTGTCTGCCAGGGGCTGATACTCTGGGGCTGCCGTGGGAGGTCTCTGTACATTGGAGGTGCAGAAACTCAGGATGGAACAGAGGCCTCCCCAGCTCTGCCGACACTGAGCCTGGACGCTGCGGGTGACCGCCTCCTTCACGTCTTCCCCGCAGGTCAGCAGCAGGTTCACAAGGTCCACATAGGGCCTAGAGATGAGAACCGAGACAGAAAAGAATAAGAATGGAGTATGTCCTAAAGGAGCCCTGGGGAGTTGTGACTAGGTCAATAAAGAGGGAGACAGTGTTTAAACTTGGGCTCAGTGGATGATCTTTGTGGTCTGGGTTCCATCGCAGGCAATGGAAGGTTATTGAGGCAGGTTCTTGCTCCTCAGATGGATGTAGAACCCCAGGAAAAAGGGCCACTGACAATGTGTGGATACACAGGAGGAAAGCCAAGGGCTAACAGGCAGAGGAGCTGTGTGAACAGAGAACATGCCTTGGGCACAGCCAGGCTGCAGGGGCTGGAGTGTTTGGCTTGAAGAGGAGACAGTATTAGCAAGTGGTGGAGGGCTTTTAATATCAAATTTGTGTGTGTGTGTATGTGTGTGTGTGTGTGTGTGTTCAGTGAAGAATCTAGGAAGTGTTGGACTAAGGAGTTCTTAAGCAGCCTTCGGAAAGCCCCATAGGTACCTTGCCTTTAATAGGTGTTGTCAGTGAGAGTCTCCTGAGGCCACTCTCCCGGTCTGTGTGCTCCTGGCTTATGCTTACAATGGAGGGCTTTTTGGACAGCTGCTGGGTATGCCTGTCTAGGGGAATCTGCAAAGGGCTGAGATGCGCTGGCTGCGGTGCCATCTCCCTTTGCAGGTAGCAGGGAGTTGGGATGCAGTCCAACTCTCTCAGTCAAGACTCCCCTTTCATTGGCGTATGGGCTGGCTGTCAGGGTGCCCGTGTCCAGAATGAGAACAGCTCTCTGTGAGGCAAACATGGTCCTTGGGGGCGGGGTGGGGCTCAGAGATGTGCTTTCCACCTGCACTGACTCCAACGACAGACAGCCTGAGTTGTTCTTTAGTCAAACAGGTGGAGGACTTCGCTCCGGTGGGGGGGTGGTGCAGAGGAAGTGTGCTCACTCTTTATATTTATGGGTTTCCTTGGTCAAGCATGTCTCCAGCAGTGAGCTCTCAGGGCCTATCCACCGAGCTTTTCTTAACTCTCACCGGCCTCTTCGGATCCCAGAAGGACTGTGGGATGCTTCATGTGACTCTGTGTGGCTAACTAGAATTAAGTAATCTCTAGACAGTAAAGACCTGGGCCTATTTGCCTGAGATATACAATCACACCCACACACTACCAGTAGGAAAATCACCCTGGGATGGACAGCCATTTATAAGGAGCAAGGGTTCTTTCCTCCCTGGGATTTGACCTGACTCTTGGATGGCTACTTCAGTGTGCTTGTAATCTTCCCCTGCAAGCTGACCATTGTTGCTCTGCAGGAAAAGCAGCGTCTGTTCTAAGATGTGTGCTATAGTCACTGCCATTTTTGCTAGCAATTCCTCAAGTTGGAATGGAGTGAGCTGTCCTTACTTCAAGGATGTAAGAACCAGGAAGTGTGGGGAAGGAAAGTCCCCTCTGGGGACACTTGGGCATGGAAAGCCTGGCCTGGGAAGAGCCCAAAGGAATGTTCTGGAACTGCTTGTTTTGAGGCTTCTAGTATTCCTTAGGCTTCATGGCTTGTGCCCGGCTGGTGGGCAAGGTCCTGAGGCTCTCTCCAGCTGGCCTCTGCCAGTGGTAAGGATACTTTCACAGTGTCTCGTTGAGCACTTTGAGGAGGAAGGTACCTAGAAAGGGATGCTGAAGTTGCTCACATCCTTCCACCTTTTGGCAACAAACACTATCTTATGAAGCTCAACTCTACTGGGTCCATCTGCAAAATGGAAGCAAGACGTTCGGTCACTTGCTGACTTTGCTGACTCTATCGGTATCTGAACTGATTCTCCCCTTTAATCTTCTAGAACGAAACTCTCCTGGGAATCCAGTTGTCTCTGGGGCCTTCCCCATCATGTGTCTACCATTGGACCCTGGACCTGCAAGGCAGACACCGGCCTCCCAAGGTAGGACTGACTAGTCCTTTTCTCTTTGGCTTGCTCTGTCTTCTGTCTCAGGGAGGAAGCTGAGCCCTGAGGGGAGGGCGTGTGTGGCCAAGTAAGTTAATCTAAACCGTGCTTTGGGTTGGCAAGGTGCCTTCTCGGGCTGCAGGCTGAGCCTGTCTGATGACAAAATCCAGCACTCAACTGAGTGTCAACAAGGCTGAAGGAGGGGGATGTGCCTGAGGCTCCAAACCCTTGGTGGCTGCCAGTACCTGGTGACAGGGTGTGCAGAGGCCAGGGGAGATGGTCACAGCTAGGGGGAGGCATATGATAAGGAGAAAGTGGGGTAGACAGGCACACTGGCAGGGGCAGCTTGCAGCAGACTGGACATTGCTGCTGTCCCGCTCCTGGCATGAGCCTAGGAGAAGATGGAGTGGTTTGGATTCTGTAGCAACCAACTTCCTCCTCTTTAGCATGAAAAAACAAATTTGGCTCTCATTCTAGTGTTCGTGACTCTTGCCACAGACTTAGAGATGACTTTCTTGGTATTTCAAGGCTGAAAGGGTCCTTTAACCAGTTAAGCTGGTTGAAAATTTGGGAAAGTTCAGACCATTCAGCTTGAAGTTGAGGCACTGCATTGCTGCTTTGCAACAGGGAATGGTGGGTTTCAAGGGAATATAGCTGGAGTTTGGCTCAATCTGCTTCCAGAAGGACTGGCTTAGCAGGAGAAGGAGGCCCTGCACATGGCCTCCTGGCAGTGTCCTTAAGATATCCATGCCTCTGCTCAGGGTGGGCCACCTGCGTCTCCAGAGCAGGCCAGTGTTGGCTGCCATTGCTTATTCTAAATGGTGTAGGAGATCCTTTGAAACAACAGTCCCTGGCCTGGAGGCCATGTTTCTGTGGAAGAGACAATAGAACACCATAGTGCTTCAAACCTTTCTAAATTCTAAGGTTGGGTGTGTGTTGCCCAGACCTGAAAATCCTAAGTTCTCCCAAAGACTCCCTTTTTAAGAGGATACCAACATTTCACACACTCCAGGAATCCAGGACCCTAGATGTTTACCAGGTGCCCAACCTCCCACTCATAAGGCAAAGGAACCATCTTAAATACATCACAGAGCCTGCAGAGGTTCTTGGCCATACACATGTGCTTCCCTCAAGAGCACCTTGAAGGAAAAGACCCTAACCCTCTGGCCACAACGAGGGAGTAATTAAGAGAAGGAAGAAGCTCTGGTGATATATGAAGACCCATTAAGCCTTAGCAGGTCTAGTAAGAACAGGCTAGGGAGGAGTCGGGCAGAAGGCATCCAGACTTGCTCCTCAGATGCAGTTTCAGTCCTATAGTTAGCTCTGTGCTTGTGGATTCAACTATACTGTTTCAGACATTGCTTGGCTCTGTGCTGAAGTGGATTCTTTTCGTGACACTATTTCCTAAGCACTGTAGACTAATATTTTATGCAGCAACTGTGTTGTCTTTTAGGTATTATAACTCATCCAGGGAGGATGCTAAGCCATATGCAAATACTTCATCAGTATATCTGAGACTTCCTCATTTATGGATGTCGGGATGTCAGGGAGGTCCTTGAACCATCCATCCCACAGTGGATAGCCAGAGAAGACTACATTCCCATTCCCCAGGCTGCAAAGTAGGAATCAAATCTCATGAGGAAGAAACTTAAGCTCTGAGCTTCACTAGCTTTCTCTAAGGGATGGAGATGCTACTTTCAATCTTGAAGTTAGTTTGTAAAGACAAATGTGGTAATCCATGGGTATCCTATAGCCAAGGTCCTGGCCCACCAAAGGCAAATCCAAGACAATTACTATTGTCACTGCTATTATTCCTTTGTAAATATTTGGGAGAACAAAAATATATTGTAAAGTATTAGTAGGGTTCAAAAACCATTCAAGGTACTTTTGCTTTTGGACAGAGCATCTTGCAGAATTTCACCATGGACAGTTCAATGTTGTACCAAGCAAGGTGTTGCAAGCTACCAAGATGTATGGCTTCCGTTTTGCTCAGTATCTGTCTTTGGGGCCTATGGACCAGATTCCATGTTAGAAACAATGATGTTGTCTGCTCTAATGCTTTGCAAAATCCAGGGTCCTGCAGCTGGGGTGAGTTTCAAAGAATGAGATTTTTTTAGCTTTATCACTGAATTGTGACTCTTTAAATCCAATTTAGCATACATGTTTAGCCGACTAAGGTTTCTGATGTTTGTTTTGTGCTTTCTGCAGAGGCAGAGAAGGGGAAGGGGAGTCTCTGAAAGATGAAAAGGCTGTGGATCAGATTGGAACATTTAAGAGTGTAAGTGTTGTAGCCAAACTACCTGGACCCCAGACCCTAGCTTTGCTTCTCCCTGTGTGTCCTTCACTTCAGCAGGCTCAGTTTTCTTATCTGTGAATTGGGGGTATAAAGAGTTGTTGTGAGGACAGGGTAACACCCTTGGCATAGCACCTAGCAAATAAAACCAGGTGTCAGTGTGTACCAGCTGTCTATAATGACACCCATGAGCTACTTGTACCACACAGAAACCAGTTGGGACTTGGCTGGGGGCAGAATGGAAAGTGCTTCTGACTATAGATATTTTGTGCTTAGTGAAAATAATGGTCTATTTCTGTTTGTGGGAATTTCAAATCTGATGATTTTCTTCTGAGGGGCTTTCTAGCTTTCTGGGGCATCCCACAACCGTATCCACTTGAAGGAGGTTCACCTCCAAAAATAGTATTCTCGTACATACTTCCAGCCCTCAGGACCCCATCCTTGCCTGGCACCCCTTCCTCCCATTCTCCTGGGGATGGGATGCTACTCACTCATGCAGCAGGAGATCCTTGAAATGAATCATCTCCACAATCACGCCGACATTCTCCTGTGCTGCCGAGCACAGGTCATGTTTGAGATAGCATTCCTTCTGCAACTGGAAAACCATTTCCCTAATTGCTGGACACTTCCTGCTGATGCAGCCAAATTTATGCCGCAGGGCATGGGCCTTGCACCTCAGGGCATCCTTGATGAATGACTTGCCCTGAATGTGGAGGACACAGAAGGGAGGGGCCAAAGGAGAGTTTGTCACTAGCCAGGATGACATGCGCCAGTCCCAAGCTTGCACAGGGACCTTTGATCTCAGAGCCCCAAGGTTCCACTTGCATGGATGTACTTCCAGGTGAGACGCTAATCCGAGAGTGACGTGACACCTCCCCGATCCCCCTGCATCAGGCCAGAGTGGATATGAGCTCCATACACTAGCAGATCTCTGTCTCTCCACCCCAGTCGTTCTTCTAGTTTCCTGAAACTGGGGTTTCTTCCAGGCAGCTGGGTGGAGACTGCCTGGTAGCAAATTCTCTGGAACCCCAGGGGATTGGGCCATAACTCCTTGGCCAGTATCAGTGAGCGCACACATCTCTTTGGCATCATCTATGGAGGTTGTGCTCTTGGAGCCTCGCATTTCTGTTGTAGAGCTCCTATGGTCTTATCTGCAACTCTTGTGCTTCCAGGAGGAACGTTTGCTTTTAAACTGTTGGGATTACGATTTCTAAAAGGCCCACCTGGCATCTAGTGTGGTAGCTTCGGAGCGGGACAGGGAGCATCCTCTCAGCTCTGCCTCAGAGAGATGAGGCAGCCTGGCACACATGTGACCCACAGCTCTCTTTCCTGGCAACCCAAGCAGACGGTGCCAAGGCCAGAAAGGAGACAGCTTCCAGGATATGGGGGCAAGCTCCTGCCTTCACTCCTACCAACCTGGCCTGGAGACATTGTTGGATGACTAGCCATGAATCTCCCTTCAGTTACTATGGTAATGGACCATCTGAAGAGGCATCCCTTGGTTTTTGTTTTTGCTTGTTTGTTTTTTTTAGAAGCAGATCTGGAAATCACTGAGTTGAGAAAGCAAACCAGGTTAGGTTGGAAGTGGGAAGCCAGCCAGCATATTTATTTTGCTTTTCTCTACAGACAGTGGAAACCCAACGTGGCACACACACCCTTCCTGTGGCCCCTGTATCTTTTATTTGATTGGAGCCAAATGGGATGGAGGGCAGGGCTTGGCACTTCCTATTAAGTAGCTGTGTGCTGAGAAGTGACTTGGAAGTGTTGCCTCTAGCTTGAGAACATATTCCTATTGGTTGAGAAAACAAGGAGGGATGGATCTTTGTGAGGGCTGTGGCAAGCTGGTGTTTGTATTCTTCTCTGACATCCGGCTGGAAGGATGTTACACAGTCCTCTCTTCCGGATTTCCTATGGCGTGTGTCCTAGCTCCAGTGAGTTCTGATGGGGGTGGGGGACACCTTTTTAAGGGGAGTCAAAGAGAGGAGTTCAAAGTTCTCCCCCTTTCCTCCTAGTTTCTGTTTCCCTTTCCGCCACCTCACATCCTCCAGTTTAGGCTGCCGGGGGCGTCACATCCCTTTCTGGTGGACAGGCCTTGCTTGTCAGGCTGTCCACAGAATGTCAGCGGATGGTGACTGGTGACTTTTGTAAAATCACATCTCAACTGTTGACCTCTTCCGAACTTAAGTCACCATGCTCCAGTGAAATAGAAGAGGAAGTGTAGAAGATAAAACAGGGTGTTTCAACAGGGCCGAGAGCCAGGGCACAAAATGAAGGCAATCCTAATGCCACATGCCATCTAAACACACATTTGGGCCTTCTGTGACAGAACCATCAGTAGGCTTATTGGTTTTTGGCCCTGGGCAGCAACTCAGCTCTACCCTGGGCTATCCACGGTGGATTCAGCTATGCCTGTAAGGCAAGGTAGGTTCAGTCAGGGTTTTCACTTTTCAGTTTGGGAGAGGAGACTCTGCTCCTTGCTGTTTGGGACTGAATTGTCTAGGCTGTTGGCGCTTGTGCTAGCGCTCTCTTTCTTTTTGTGTGTGTGTATGTGTGTCAGAAGAACCTTTGCTACCTATAGCTAGGATCTCTGCCACTTCTGCCCTTTCTTCCTAAATGTGATGGGTTTGGGGGACTGAGTTCTAGTTTTCTAGACTGTTTATCACTGGCTATCGTGTCCAGGCTACTCTGCCTGTGTGGTTACAGCAAGAGAATGCAGAAGGATTTGGCTTAATGGCACTCGGGAAGGCAGAGCAATGGGGGAATTCGGAAGCACTGGTGCCCTGCAAACACGAGACTCCCTCAAATAACCTACGTCTACGAAATCTGCTCCCAAGTCTTTCCACCCAGTATTTCAACCATGCTACACCAACTGAGAATATTCCAACCAACACCAACCGAGAATATTTTCCACGCACTATGTTCTTTTTTACCTGGGCATCGAATTTTCCAGCGTTGTGTAGAAACGTCATGCAAATCCCATGTAATCCCTGGATTTCACAAGAATTGTTCTCGAAGCACTCAAACACACCACACCCCACGTCCCCGGCGTTGACCAAACAGTGCTGGATCTCCGCTAAAATGAAAAATTACATACAAAGTTTTCTGCCATGCTAAGTGTTAATAAGGGCTAGAGGAAAAAAAAAATTAAGGAGAGAAAAGTCGTGCCAATTTCAGAATCTAAAGAGTAGAAAGAAAATGTCATTATTTGCTACTACTTATGGAAAGTACGAGTATTTGTAAAATGAGCCAAAATAAAAAATATCACAGTCGGAATTTAGTCTGAGCATTTTCTTTTCTTCCTTTTATCATTTTCACTTAATGAAGGTATTTGTGGGACTACTGTTCAAGAGCAGAAAGCACTTTGGCTTTTGAAATCCACAGAGAAAATAAGATTTGAAAATGACTACATTTCATGAATTAAATGTCGTTCTCTACTTGGGGCTGCAGAAGTCACTGCCATTAAGACCAGGCATTTCCTTCCTGATCCCAGACGAAAGCGTCCAAGCAACTTCAATTCAGCTTTATGATTCAACACCTAAAAATCAAAACAAGATTCCTATTAAAGCCGTGCCTCCAAACCACCCGCATTAAAAATGCCAGGCCACAGAGGCTGCTGCGGCTGGCAGCAGCCTCAGACCGGAGGAGGCAGGTGGGGGCTGGCCTTTCCACCCGCCACCATTCGCTTTGGAGGTTCCTTTTAATTAGGGATCCGGTGTGAGATATCACTTAATCCCCTCGAATCCCAGAGGCCCCGAGCCTGCTCCTTCTTCCAAGATGTCCTAATTCGTCAGCCTGAAAGGACAGACCGGGAGCTGTCAGGCTGCGGCAGAGCAGTCTCATGCCTTGCTCGGCTCGCTCGCTCAGTTCTACGATTTAAACCAACCGCAAAATTACACGAGGAAAGTGCATTTTGGAAGAAGGGCGGGGCTCGAGTCGAAAAATCTGTATCAGATGAAATCGAGCAGGAGAACGAGGGGCGTGTGCTTGTGAAGGGGCGCCTAAACCCAAGAGGGGGGCAGGGCGGACCAGGGACCCTCGACTGTGCGCCTGGGTAGCTGGGGCGAAAGGCTGAACTGACTCCACGCGTGGTCGCGGGCAAGGCAGCGATCACTCACTTGGAGGACTCTGACCCGCACTTGTGTGCATTCCGGCTCAGGCAAGGAGCGCACGCACGCCACGGCCGCCGCTTCCACACGGCCCCCCGAGGAATTGCGGGGGTGGGGGCGTGAGGAAGGAGTCGAGCCGTAGACACGTTTCTTTCTCTCTCGGGAACTGGGAAGAAGGCCAGCCCCGTGTGCCACACGCCAGGCTTTTGCGCTGCAGCTTGCTGGTGAGCAGGGCCGCGCACGATTCGGATCGTGTCAACATTTCTTCCCTTGCTGACCTGGCTAGGGACACGGCCGCAGCAGCCAAGGTACGCTCTGCGAATCCCCTTCCCCCAAAAGAAAAGTTCTCGATGCCATCTAACTGGCCAGCAAAGTTCTGGGATGGCCGGCATCTTTGCAGAAAAAAGGGAGACAGTCCATGCCAGGCTGGCCGGCTTGGAAACGAAGGTCTGGGTGCAGGGCGAGTCCAGCTCCGGGGACCCTTGGTACCTCGCACCGGCCAGGCGGGACGAAGTGCGCCCTGCTCCGGGCCCGGACCTCTGGCTGGAGCTGGCAGCAGCGTCAAGCGCAGCCCGGTTTCCCCTCAGCCCCGGGGGAAGCTAGCAACAAGTCCTGCCTCAGCCATTTCATCACCCTGCTAGCACGTGCCGATCCCGGGCCAGACCTCGCTTCGCCTCGCTCTTCCCTCTTGCACGTCCCGAGCCACCGAGAGTTTGGGCGGCCCGGGGTGAGCTCGGGTCGCCGGCTTGGGGCTAAAGGCACCCGGCGCGCTGCGAGCACGCACCCTGTTCTCCCCCCTACGGCAGCTCTGGGCTGCAGGGCGCACGCGTTTACCTGTGTTCTGCAGGGACAGGCGGCCTTTCTGCTGCGAGCCCCTGTCTTGGGGACCTTCCGGAGGGTTCGTGGAGTCCGTCCCCCGCGCCGGGTCCAAGGTGGCAAACACCAAAGCCAGGGTCACAAACTGGCCCAGCCGTTCCGCACACATGGTTCTGGGTATTACCCTCCCGCCTGGAGACCTGGATTCTTTGTGCGCCCCTCCTCCTCCTCTTCCTCCTCCGCCGCTTCCCCCCTCCTCCCACTCTTCCTCCTCGCTGGCCCCTTCCCTCCTCCTCGCCGCGGCTGGGACAGAGGTTTACCCAGCGCCCTCCCGTAGCTCTCTGGAGAGCATGTGACCAGGCCGTTAGCCGTGCCGCGAGTGCCCGGCGATAGCAGGGATGGTGCCTCAAATATCCCTGGAAGCTCTGGTGTCACTTGAATGAAGGAGTCGAGCAGGTGTTGTCCCGGAGGCTGGACCAATCGGAGACCCCGGCCCGTTTGACAACACAGCGGGAGGCGGAGCCTGCGCCAACTACTACGGGAGGAAGCGGAGCGCCGCCGCGAGCGCCCCACAAAGTTGCAGACCTGGCGGCGGCGCAGCCCGGGACGCGTGCGCGTGTGCGGGTGCTCCGGGGCAATGGCCGAAAGGAATCGCGGGGGAGGGGGGAGTCAAAGCGGATGCCAACTTTAGTTGCAACTAAAAAATAAAAAAAAGGGGGGGGGGGGGGGGGGGGGGGGGGGGGGCTGGAGAAGTCGGTTTTCACAAGGACAGAGTCCCCAGGGTTAGCATCCGGCTGGGAAAGTTTTCTCTTTGGAACACAGTGACATCCCCGAGGCCTGGACAGATTGGAACAGATACCTGGGCAGAGAGATAGTGCGAGCAAATTGAGCTCTGGTGGGAATTCCTAAGCGTCCTGACGCTTGGTATTTTTTTTTTTTTTTTAAGGCGCTTGAGGACAGGAGCGGAAGCCCTGAAGTGCTTGGCCCGATTGACTGCCCAACTCCCACTTTCTTTTTGCCTGGATTTGATGGGTTCAGTAACACCTGGGGCGTCTCGTCTCGACCCTCCTCCAATCCAGACGGATTCCTGTCTGGGCTTCAGGGATCCAGGTGAAAATCCAGACTTGCATCATTTCCTGGCTGGTGGCTTGGAGGCCCAGGCAGCTTTGGGTCAGGCAGCCACAGAGCATCGCGTGCCCCAGAGGCCTGAGCTTGACCGGCAACTTTAGGCGTCTCCAAACACACTCTTCAATTTTACCCAAATGCCACTCGACCCAGCAACGGGTTTTCTTTACTCTGCAGTCCTCTGATGTAAAATTAAAGCACCCCACCCCCCAAATCTGGGGATGCTCTCTCCATCTTTTCTCCTCTTCTCGGGGCTCCCTCCTTAAGCACTCTGGGAATCAGATCGCCTTCAGCTGCGATCTCCGCTCGGGAGGAAGCAGGGCGAAAGTTGGGTGCTGCTGGGAGCGTCTCTCCTCCCTGCTGTGTGAGTACGTGTGCACGCTCACGTCTCCCTCGCGCTGGGCCCGGGACAGGAACTGCTGCTCTTGGCCTCGTTAACCCGAAGGAGTAATTCGGGGGACCAGCTTGGTTGGGGGAGGGTGGAAAGGCGAGCGCTGCCACCTAGCGCCACTTGGCCCTCGTCCGGTATTGCCAGTCCTTGCCCCTCCCCCGCACTCCTCCCTACCCTAGTCTTGGAGGACAGGTGAGCCTGGGTACCAACTCTCAACCCCCGTCCTTGCCCGGCTTCCCGCTCGCCCGCGCATTCTGCAGTAATGCGCCTGGGAGGTTTCATCACCCACCGCCTGCGGCGACTGCAACCCTGGGCCTCCGAAGCGAGGCGCGCTCTCAGCCTCTTCTGCGCCTACGTGTGACACGCCTGGGGGAGGGGTATAGAAACGGGCGCGCAGGTTGTCTTTCCGCAGCTACCGCTCAGCTTTGCTGGGTGCCAGCTGCTCTCCAGCGAGGGAAGTGAGAAGCAGGGGGTCAGGGTGACTACTGCTTCAGACTGGAGGAAGGAGATGGGAAGGTGCCCTGGGAACGGGCTTTCCATCGGCAGGGCGTCTTGGAGTTTCTGTCCACAGTACTATGCAGTTCTCGGTCCCGGGAAATGCCCACTTTGAATCTCTTGGTCTTCCATGGTAGGGAAGAAACTGGCTATTCCTGACCATAATAGCCGGGATTGAGGAAGGTGGTGGATATTGGGTATAATGGGTATAATTGCTTGAATAGTCAATTTAGCTCCTTTTATTAGTTGGGGGGGGAGACCTCCTATACATCCTTCAAAACAAAAAACAAAACAAACAAACGAACAAAGCCTCTTGCTCTGCCCCCATCCTTTAAGGCAGAAAAATTTCCTGGGAGAGTCAAGTGGCCCTCAGCCTTAACTTTAGAGCTAGGGAGACCTCTTTTGTGGCCTCTTTCATAAACAAAAGTGGTATCCGAGACACAGAATCTGGAGATTCAGGCCGCAGAGGGAAACCACCCACTTTGTTATGTTGTAGAGAGGCCCTGTACCTGCCCTCAGAGGGTCTGCATGGTTTGAAAAAAAAAAAAAAA
>JADRCC010162798.1:0-11381 GCA_019843855.1 Hylomyscus alleni
AAAATGACCAAGAAAATGAAAATGAGCAAGACATATAATACCATGAGAAATGACTGCTTGTTTCCTTGAGCAGTAAAGACTAAACCTCTAGTTACTTTTATCGGTTGAGAGTCACAGGTAACTCATTGATTTTTGCCTTTTTTTTCTTTTGCATTTGTCTTTGCCTTTGAAAGTGATGTTTAAATCCAGGTATGCTTATAGAAAAAGCATGTCATACTACTTTTAAAACATTGTAAGATATCTATAAGTTGTTCAACTATGATGATAGAAAACAGGAAATCTAGCACCAAAGGAAAGAATGAAACATAAAATAGAGAACAAGTTTTGAAGAAGTTTCATAAATTAAAATTGCCATATCATTACCTATTTAATTCTCACCCCATAGGCATCAAGTTTAAACAAAATTCTTGAATGTTTGGGTGGTCAGTAGAATAAAAATAAAAAAATATATCAGTGATTGATGATGTTTAGAAGCTAGAAGTGAGGTAATTTTACAAGTCAGGTGTAGGTCTCTTTTTATGCTATAGGTAGCAGGATAGGTAAAATTTTAATAACCCTACCACCTTCGAGGAATGTTAGGCTATGAAGACAAGTATGACATGGAACAAAGTATGGTACAAAAGATAAATGTTAAGGATTTAGCTAATCTTTCACTATTTTAAAATGTATTGCTAAAGGTCAAGTGTGTGTTGAAGTGATAGCACAGAGTCCCTTGGATCCACACACATCAAGCCTTTTTAACCCTATCAATAAGTCATGTTTCAAGGAGTTCTCAATGAGTACTCAGGATAAATATACAATAAGTGGTGGACAGTCTTGATCAGTGGTGTTAAGTTGAATAAGATGGAAAGAGACTGCCCCTCTAGCAAAGGCAAAAAGTCTTGTAGAAACCATATCTTGGGTGGTTATCCTGAAAGACAGAATTTGAAGATGGTATGCAAAGAGAAACAAGCTAATTGTATTTTTACAGACAGAATGGGAGCCACTAAAAATTTAGGCAAAGAAATGGTAATCCTTATCCTATGAGGAAAGTAACAAAGATATTCTTGCACAGAGCAGGGGGAATTCCTGAGATAAAAGTTGGCTGAGAAAACCTCATCCCAGAGCACAGGAATTCTAAGACTGCCTGTGTCTGAGTCTGGCTAGAGTGACAGAGAATATATGCTTTCTATCACAGATTAGAAAGCATTTAGAAAATAATGATTAGTAGGAATAAAGGAGAAAATCATGGAGACAGTTTGAGAAAACAATGAATGATGCCATAAAAGAGTTTTAAAACTAAACAAGGACAGTCAATTAGTTGGTATATGTGCTACATAGTTTTATGTCAACTTGATACAAGCTAAAGTCATCTAAATAGAGGAAACTTCAATTAAGAAAATGCCCTAGAGACCCTCTTTATGTGATTGATCCGGCATGACACAACCCATTGTGAATGGTGCTATCTCTGGGCTGATATTTTTGCTGTTATATAAGAAAGCAGACTGAGAAAGGCATGAGGAGCAAAGCAGTTGCAGCACTACTCCTCCATGGCTTCCGTATCAGCTCTTATCTCCAGCATTTTTCCTGGTTTGAGTGTATATCCTGATTTAGTTTAAGCTAAACAAACAAACACACAAACAAAACAAAACAAATCCTTTCCTCCTAGGTTACTTTGGTAATTGTGTTTTATTACAATAGTATAAATCCTAAGACAATTCCACATTGTTTATTAAGCTTGTGGTATTTCAAAGCAAATAGAATAAGAGTAGTACTAAAATTTACATTAACTGGCCCCTAAATTAAGTCAACACTTAGCAGGTGGACCTGTGACTATGGATGATGCTATCTACAGTGAACTGGACTCACTTCCATCAATTAGAAATTGCTAGAGGGACAATATAGAAAGACAAGGATATTAAAAGAATACAAATAGTGAAAGAAGTGAAACTATTCATTTTTGCATATAATGTTATATTTTAAATATCCAATAATAAAAGATTTCCAGAAATAATTAACAAATTTAGTAATGTAACAGATTATAAAATCAATATGCACAAATCCATAGTTTTTTAAATTCACAGGAATCACACAGAGAAAGAGATTTTATATATATTTCTATTCACAATTGCCCCAAAGAAAATGAAATATCTAGGACTAAACATACCAAAAGAGGCAAAGAACATTTAGTATAAAATTAAGTCTCAGAACAAAGGGTGGAGAAAGACAATAGAATATGAAACATATCCTATGCTTATTATTTTATAAAATTATTAATGCAAGAATGACATTTTATTAAAATCTATTTGTAGTAGTAATGGAAACCTAATAAAAATACCTATGTTATTAATTACACATATATATCCTAAAGTTTACATAAAATGATAAATACACTCACATGAGCAAATGTGACTTTAGCCATCTTGTATTTGGCAAAGATGCCAAAAATATAAGCTAGAGAAAAGAAAGCATTTTCAAAAATTATACCAGGAAAACTAGATGTAAACATGCAGGAAAATTAAAATAAACCTATATCTATTATCTTGCACAATGATGTACTCAAAATGAATCAAAAAAATTAACCCTGAAACCTAAAACATTGAAGTGTACAGATGAAAACATAAGTAGTAGCCTACATAATATTAGTATAGGGAAGACTATTCTGAATAAAATTCCATTTGGCCAAAAATTAGGGCCAACAAATGACAAGTGAAACTAAAAACCAGAGCTAAATAAACAACAGGTTGAAGAGGAGATTCACAAAATAAAAGGGAATATTAACCTACTATACACCAAAGGTGAGATTAACATATAAAATATACAGAGAGATCAAAACACAAAGCATCAAAAACAAAGAAACAAACTAAGCATGGGACTTGAACAGGCATCCTTTAAAAAGAAAAATGGTCTAAGCTGTATTTCAAAAAAGCTTCCATCATATTCACTGGCCCTAGCAATTGGGGCAATGCAGTTCAAACTTTGAGGTTTCATTTTACCAGAGAGAAAATGGCAAACATCAATGGACTATCTGGCAATGGGGAAAGGATTTTGTGGAGACATGGGGAAAGAGGAAATATTTATTAATATTTCCTATGTTTACAAAATGATGTAGCCAGTAATGAAATCACTGTGTAGACTGAAAAATAAATCTACTCTATGAACTAGCTATGCCATTCCTTGACATATGCTCAAAGCACTTAATATCTTTTTCCAGGAACACTTGCTCAAATGTGTTCATTGTTACTTTATTCATAATATCTCGGAAAGGTAAAAACACTAAATGTCTTGCACCATATGAAAGGATAATTAAATACACTCTCTCTATATATTATATATATAATATATATGTATATATATTAAGAATACTATTAATACTATTTAGATATAAAGAATAATAAAATCACAAATTTTGTAGGTAAATGGATGGAACTGGAAAAGATCATATTGAGTAAGGTACCTCTGACACACAAAAATAAACTTCACATGTTATTGCCCATCAGAGCTCACTAGGTCCAAATCTTCCTAGATGAGCACATATCTTAAGAGAAATTGCAGAAACTATGAAACCATGAAAGTGAAAGGGGAAACTGCAGGGATAGGCAACTAAAGGAGCTATAGAAGTAAGAATAACAAGAACCATGGGAAAATGGGGGAAAGGGTGGTATCTACTAAGAATGAAGAAAAACAGAGGGAAGAGAAGGGTAAAATAAAAAGAAAATTAAATGGATTATCAGAAATAATGCAATTAACTATTTAACTAAAAACCCTATAAAAATCTACAAGTTTGTTTATGATCTATACATCATATCTTGTGAGCTGACAATGTTCCCTCCAAGACCCAGAGCTATCAGAGAAACCCTGTCTCGAAACACCCATCCCCCAAAAAAATTAGGTTGAGATGTTAGAAGAGGAAAGCCATTTTAGCATGTTCTGTATAGGTTTCTGACAGGTTAATCATTTCTCTACAATGACAAGAACATAGCTTCTTTGTATGATGGAAAGTATACTTTATATCAATATTTGAGTACTTACTTTAAGAAAAGATATTATGAAGCTCAGATATATTGTCTTACAAAGGTTGTTTTTTAATGAATTTATATTTAGAAGACTTTATTTTAATAGTCAATATGTCCAAATAACATCTTTTGGATTAGCATATCCTTATTATCTTCATATCAAGGTAACCCACATCAGTTATAATTAAAACAGAAGTTCTAGTGGCAAGACAGTTTTACAAAGAGAAAAATTTATTGATCCAGAGGGTAAAATAGCAAAGTAAAAAGAGAAAATATGCTATGTAACATTCCTTTTATTAGAAAGATAGTTTATCGAAGAGTAAAAACATGTATAGGGAACCTGATCACAAGGTTGTTGGATAGAGTTCACAATGACTAGAGAACCTGCTTGCTGTAATCCTACATGTAGAAACCTCCATCAATGTCACATCTTTTGTGACTGGACTAGGTCTCCATTTTCATCAACTAGGTAACTTTGGCTTCTGTCTGTCTCCTGACTAGAAGATCCCCTACACAATGAGAACAAGGTACTTCCATCGAGTTTGCAGACTCACTTCATTTCTTCCAAGGTGATTTCTTTTTATACCTACAACATTTCTTATGAGTTGACAGACAGCACAGTCTTAGTTGATAGTACCCAAATTTCCCAGTCAGCTCTTTCTAGCCTATACTCTTGCGCCAGGTTCAAGGGAGGAGGTTAACTGTGAAACTATCCATTGAGGAAAGCCTTCTCCTTGGAAATGTATTCTCTGAGTGCTTATCAATATTTGAGATGCTTCAGTTAGCAGTCCTAGTATTTGTCAGAGGTTGGGGTGACTGGAACAAGAGTGGATGTGCTCTTTTGTAGGCAGAAGAGAATGACTGGCTGAGTGGTTCACATTCTTTCTCTTTGGTCTACCTGTTGGCTGGCCTTTGCTGGTTACATGGATGAATGAAGCATGATTTGAAAAGAAAGGATTGATTGACCATTTCTTTAAGGATAGTGAGACAGATATATGGAAGATATTCAGAAGAGGAGAAAGATCTCAATTCCTGAGAGACAGACAGAAATTTGTTCATACAGATAAAGGCTCTTGAAAAGCCCCTCTCTGCCATGCTCCACACATACATTTCAATAATTTTCTTTCACTGCATATTTAATATTGTTTAAAGATTTTAAAGTCTTGCTTGCCAAAGCTAAGTCATTGCTACCATGATTGAAGTGAAGGGACAGAGAAGGATCGATCGATCATGCATTCCAAGGAAGAGTCAATCCTCTTGGGTCGGTATAAACAACTAGTTCACCATGATTTCAATGATCACAAACCAAAGCTTAGAGCTGTAAATTTAAAGGGAGCTTAGTATGTGAGGTAGGTCTTCTGAAAAAGTGATTCAGAATGTTTTGTGTCCCAAGGAAAACTTGCTTCCAAAGCTCCCATTAGATGACTCCTTCAAAAAATTAAAATACTCTGTAGTTATCAAGTAATAGATCACCCTTAATATCCACCTGTATTACAGGCCTAAGAAATTTGTGAGTGGGAGACAAGATAGTAAGGCCAACAGTGTCAGTCAAGTTTTTGTTAGCCTTGAGTGCAGTGGTAGGCTAAAGATAACAATCTCAACTTTTTCTGGTTTGAGTCTTCCTTCTGTTATCTGATATTAAGCCTTGGTGAGTATGCCATAATCATATCCAATGCTTAATGGACCCTAAACTTTGGTAGAAGATATCCATACCCTTGATATTCTGAAAGTCCTATTTATATTGTAGAGTTTCCTTCAGTCTCCTCAAAAAAAAAATTATTAACCCTACTGCATAGGAAAGGTGAGTTAGATAAAATCCTAGAGAAAGGGAACTTGAAAGAATGATTCAGTATTCAAAAATAACAAGGAGCTGAATGATATAACAAAGATAATGAAGGATATGAAAGAAGAATATAAAAGAGGTCAATATACTAATGAAAAAATGTATCTGAAATGATAGAAATTAAAAAAAATCTAATTGTAAAATAAACTTTGAAAAAGTGAATAGTTTCAGCAATTGAATGAATCACAAATCGCAAAGAACATCTAACCAGAAGACCAAGGCTTAGCTTCTTTTGCCTTTTAGGTTACTTTGCTTAGATTTGTATATCAAGGACTATATTTATTGTTTTTTTATCAATTGTAGTATTGCACATGAAGTACTTGCTGTATTCAAGTAGTACTTGGATGTAATAGTGTTGAGTACGCCGATTAGATATTGTGCTCTTTGGCTTTCTCCACATCCTTGCCAACATTTGCTATTACCTGATTTCTCCTGGGCAAATACCCAAAAGATGCTCTAGCATGTAACAAGGACATCTGCTCCACTATGTTCATAGTATCTTTATTTATAATAACAACCCAGATGTCTCTCAAGAGAGGAATGGATAAAAAAAAAATGTGGTACATTTACACAATAGAGTATTAAACAGCTATTAAAAACAATGACTTTATGAAATTTACAGGCAATTGGGTGGAACTAGGAAAAAAATCATCTTCAGTGAGGTAACCCAATCACAAAAAAACAAACAGACAAACAAACAAACAAACAAAAATCCACATGGGATATATTCACTGATAAATGGATATTAGGAAAACTGTTCAGAATACTCACAATACAACACACAGACTATAAGAGGCTCAAAAAGAAGGAAGACCAAAGTGTGCTTGCTTCAGTCCTACTTAGAAGAGAAAACAAAATAATCACTGGAGGTAGATGAGGGAAGGGACCTGGTAGGGAGAAACAAGGGAGAGAAAAAAGGGAAGAGGTTCAGGTGTGGGAGGAGAAGATAGGGTGGGAAGTACAGAGGTTCAAGAAATTGAACTGAAATGGATAGCAGTGAGGAATGTGGAACTGGGCATAGTCACTGGAAAGTTCCAGATGTCAGGAAAGCAAGAGGTTCCCAGGACCCAACTGGGGATGGACATTAGCTGAAATATTCAACGAAAGGGAGAGAGAACCTGTAGAGACCATATCCAGAGGTTAGATATAGCTCCTGGTTGAGAGATGGGGCCACCCACCCATCTCAAATATATTAACCAATAATTGTTCCTGTCTAAAGGAAATGCAGGGACAAAGAGTGGAACAAAGACAGAAGAAAAGGCCATCCAGAGAATGCCCCAGCTAGGGATCCATCCCATTTGCAGGCACCAAACCCCGACACTATTGCTGATGTCAAGAGCCTGGTATAGCTATCCTCTGCTAGGCTCTGCCAGAGTCTGACCAATATAGAATCACATGATCCCAGCCAACCATTGGACTGAGCAAGGACACCTCAATGGAAGTGTTGAGGAAGGACTGAAGGAGCTGAAGGAGTTTAAAATGCCATAGGAAGAACAACAAAATCAACCAACCAGACACCCTGAGCTTCCAGAGACTAAATTACCAACCAAAGAGTACATATGGAGGGACCCATAGTTCCAGCTGCATCTGTAGCAGAGGATTGCACTATTAAGCATCAATGGGAGGAGAAGGCCTTGGTCTTATGGAGGTTCAATGCCGCAGCATGCTAGGGAGGTGAGGTGGGAGTGGGTGGGTTGGGTAGGAGAGCACTATCATAGAATCAGGGGTAAGGGGAGAGGGAATAGGAGGAGTGCAGAGAGTAAACAGGAAGTGGGATATCTTTTGAAATGAAAATAAATAAAATAACCAATAAAAAACAAAAACAAAAATAAAAAAAAAAACAGAAAACAAACCAATTTAAAAAAAATTCTTTGGAACAGGAACTCCTCCTTCTTGGTGAAAACTGGATATTAGTCTACAGTAGGATATTAACTTGTAGAGCAACTCTAGTTCTTTTCTATTATCACTATGTATTGTAAACCTTGCCAATTAATAGTAACAGACTCTGACTTCAGTATCAATTGGAGGACCAATGGCCAAGGGTAGTATGAGTTAATTAAAAGCTTAATTAATAAGGTTAAGAATGTTGTAGGTTGTAGAAAATTTAATGTTAAGGATTAAGTATTCAATTAACCTTGAAAAGAAAAAAATATATCTAAGTGACTTACATAGCTGGGAGGGAGAGGTCGGTATGCTGTTAATGATCCAGCGATTTTTAGAGATTGCTAAAGCTGTAGAATAATTGAGAAGTTAAAAAAAAAGAGATGAAAATGAGAGAAAAAGAGGAAACGACATATGAAGAGGAGGATGAAGTATGGCTAGAGCATAGGAAAAAATGGTTTATAATAGTCTGGGTGAGAAAACAAAAACCTCAGCCTTAACACCTAACCAATCAATGTACAAACAAAAGGCTATGCAAGAGGAGTACCAGTGAGGATCCAATATTGATAGTGTAGGAGAAGCCAGAGTCATCAAAACAGACGAATGATGCACTGCAATGAGCATTTCCAAATAAAGCTGTTTGGGAAAAAATAGTATGCTGTGTGACACACCCTGGTACCCCACAGCTTCCACAGCAAGACTTGTTTTGTTTTATTTCTCGTTTTCTTTTGGGAGGTGATTGCAAGGGTAGAGGGCATATATTGGGTGATGGGGAGATGAGTGGGATTGAAATGTATGGCATGAAATTCACAAAGTATCAATAAATAGTTTTTAAAAACACATAATCATATACGCAAGAGAAAAACAGACTAATAGAATAGAAGGGATAGAAAGATTACCTATGGGAAAAATAGCTGACACAGCTGCCCTGAGTTGAGAGATGAAGTTCAGGACTCTGCTTCTTTTAGAATGTGCTGCTTGGGAAAGTTGGAAAAGTGAGAGCCATAGTTATCAGAAGTCTCAGTATTCTTGGGTTCTGGCTTAAGGAAATGGTTATGTCATTCCCAATTTGTTTCTTTAGACTATTCTACATCACTCTGGTCTTTCCTGGACTTACAGGTCCAGTATATGTAAAGAGCAATAATGGTGATGATATCCACAGTGTTTTATTAGTTTGTTTTCATAATTAAGCTTTTCTTATAGAATAATGGGCAAAATTTCAAGTATTCAGAAATGAGACTTTCCTGCATATTGTGAAGCATAAGTCATTACAGAAAGACTAATTAATTAGAAAAACTGATTCACAGAAGTTGTCCTCTGATTGAGACAAACTGGTCATGGCAAGGGCATATGGACAAACTGCATGCAAATATACACACTTCTTAAAAAGAAAGTACTGATTTAATAGAATGCGAGGTAGAATTATGCATTTGGTACTGATGTAATTCTCCAAATTAAGAATTCAAATATCTTAATAATGAAGAAATAACTCATTTGAAAAAAACTGAATAGAGCTTCTAAAGAGATATTTTATTAAGGATAAAATGCAGATAGATGAAAATTTTAAAACTACTGCAAAGAGCCACAATAAATACAGAACACAAGAGTTGGGCTCCTGATCCTGGTTAAAGCAATGGGTTTGTTTTTACTGGCATACATGTAAAATATTTAGCTTATTATCTACTTTTTATGCTGAATACATCTTAACAAAATTAAGAAAAACAAGTAAAAAGTTGGGAGAAAACATTTAAGGTCTTCTTACAATACTATCTTCCAAGTAAATGTTCCTACAATCAATGAATCAGAAAATGTGAGTTTGACAAGAAGTCTGAGCAGACACTTTCTATCTTTCCTGAAGACAAGTTTTAGCCATATCACTGGAATCACATGATAGGAGGCAAAAAAAAAATTCTGAATTACAGACAAGAAGAAAGCTATTATCACAAGTTCACTCATGTGCATGCACACACGTACATGAACACTGGGAAATATTTACATATTTTTTAAATCACATATTTTTTTAAATCATAAACAATGAAATTTGCCAAGAAAAAATTAATTTTCACATGATATACCTCACTGTTTTCTGTCGATATTATCTACAAAGTTCATTATACCCTCTCCCGTATTAAAATGAAAGCTTTCAAAGTTTGGAAGCTTCTGCAATATACAGACCAGCAGGCACAGATGTTTGTATAACTCTGGTAATAAGATAAATACAAGTAAACAAAGAATTTTTTTTTCTGGAAGAAATTTCAACATATGCTAGGATGTGAGAAAACTAATTATTCCAGTATCAATTTACTTTAATGAGTCAACTCAAGGTTTGATTTGAAGCTGTGTCTAATTTTATCAACATCATTGAAAAACATATGGATGAAATTGCCTCTGAAATAAAAGAACTTATTAATTTTATGAATTTTTGCTGAAATAAAATGAATACCATAGCATAACTAATTTCCCACAGAAGCCTGGCTTCCTCTGAGAATAGGGGCAATTATGTGTGCTACACTATATTCATACAAATAAGTAAATACTTCTGGAGATATTGACTGAGAGTGATTAGGTTGTCAGCGAACCCGTAGATATAAGAGCAGATCTGAGATTTAAGAGTCTAAAACAACCATTGTTTTCTTCACAACTTGAATCTAATGCATGTACTTAATGTTAGAAAGCTGAAATTTATTGATCTGATGATGATCCTTAAAATCTCTTCTGCCACTATTATCTGTAATGCTCAAAAAATATGACACAGTAATCATGAGAATAAACAAATATTAGATTAAAATAAGTTTTAGCAAGTGACATATTGTCCACTAATACTGTAAGACCATTCCCTGTAGAGAGTAAAACTATTTTCTGCAACACTTTGTAGAAAGAAAAATAAAGAAATTCATACTAAGAATGCCACATATAGCAATGAGTGGGGAAAACTAATATTCTATATGGTTGGAGTTGAGATTATCCCTTGGATACGCAGAGTGAGCATCCATTAGAACAGAATCTGAAAAAAATAAAGAAACCACACAAAGGTTCAATCTCATAGAGGAGTCTACTATCAATGCCAAATAAAAAGGTAAATATAGGACAGGCATGAATAAATAACAGTTGCTGATTTGAATAGAACAAGGATATCAAGACACAAGGCAAGAAGATCTCTACATATCCTAAATTCTATCTCTTCCTGTTAATGTAAACCACACTGCTAAATCTCAGTTATGTTGATCAGCAAAATAGAGTGCAAAAAATGTGATTTACAGGGAAACAGGTCTGTGAATGACCATGTTGGTGTGTGAAAATATCCTTGGCATCTTAAGATGAAATATAAATTAGAAACTCTCTTAAAGTAATAGCATGCTATAGTCATGACATTAGAGACAGGTGTTATTTTCCAATTGGTAATGATTTCACAGAAAAGTATTGACTAATGAGTATATACATTTATTTTAGATTTAGCACTCATTTCTACTTTTAAATAAAAAACAGAATCTGTTACTTATATAAAGTATAATCATATAAGAAAGAATAAAATAAAAATTACTAAACATAAAATAACATAAAGTTACTTTCTATCCCCTAGTACAAATGAAATTAGCAATATGTCATAAAGGACATAAAGAAGAAGAAGGAGAAGGAGGAGGAGGAGGAGGAGGAGGAGGAGG
>JADRCC010162802.1:0-12755 GCA_019843855.1 Hylomyscus alleni
TTTTTTTTTTTTTTTTTAGGGGGTCAGGAATAACTCGAAAAGATGTCAAATGAGCAAGTATAACTTGCTCCCTGCTTCAAACCCTACAGAAACCAATTCACAGCCACCCCCGCCCCCACATCCCTTTGAGAAATGAAATCTCTCTTTAGCTTACAGCGCTGCTGCTCTTTGCACACATTCTAGTCCTCATCACCTTTCTGTTTGAAGCAGATAGCAAACTTTACATTCCCTCAGAGCTGACCCTGCTATGACGGTTCATTTCCCCCAGGTTTACAGCCTGTGCTCCTGGAAATGAACTGCACAACTTGTCATTGGTGAATTTGTGAGAACCCGGGGTTGGGGTTGACACAGCAGTTAGTTTGGTCGGCCACAGAGTCTCCTGGAGGTCCTGTCTTTAACCCACAACAAGCTTTGGAGAATGAGCTGCAGGGAAGCCTGTTTGTTGCTGTCTGTGAAGTGTCTACCAGGGCGATGTCTGCAGTAGCCTACTGTGTTCAGGGCTTGGAGTGTGCCACGATGGTTAACTGACACATGTTTATTGTCTGGGTGACCAGAAGAGGATGGTCAAGTCTTTGAAATTGCTAATGGGATTAATGAGTACAGCAACCTGAACTAGACATCTGGCTTAAATTAGGAAAAGGTATTGATTAATTTTGGAGGAGTGTCCCCAAGGCAGAACCCTTCCCTCTGCTGCTTCTTCAGCCATCTTCAGTCCGTTGCCCTTTATTTTAAGTGGTTCCCCAGAAAAGGGACTTCCAGACAAACTTTAACATCCCTGTGAAAAGTCAAATTGTTTTTCACTACTTAGAGATGGGGTGGAGTGGGGGTTGATCAGGAATCCCAAGATTTGTAAGCACTGCTTTCTTTAACGGAAATTGAGCCTTATTTTGAGGGAAATTAGTTTTGCAGACTTCGTTAGGGGGAAAAAAAAAGAACTTAAAACTTTTGTTCACCAGCTGCTCAACGTTTCAGTCTGAGGCTGAGCTGGAACCTGCAGCAAGTCTTTGACGGTAAGGTTCTTCGCCTGTAATTTGGGAATCTTATCCTGAAAAGGGGAGCTGATCATTTTTGGGGTGCGTGGCTGCTAGGAGCTTTGGGTACAGGCAGGATGGTTTCCCAGACTTAAAGCATGAAACTATTTCTTCTGCTACTACCCACAACCTTGGCTTTTTAAGAACTACAAACGAGAGTGGGAAACGTATCCCTCATATAAGATCGGAATATATTTTGATTTTTCCGCTTTTTATGGTTTCAATATGTGCTCTGATATTAAACGTAGAAATATAAAGTGCAATGATAAGTTTCCTCCCTATACTCCCTTAGCATCTCTATGGATCCTGGATTCTGAAAGCATTAAGGTTTTATTCAAAATGGAATTTGAGCAATTCCTCTAATAAACAAAATAAAATATTTGTATAAAAATCCTTCAACTGAGAGCATTGTAGGAAGTGTCAGATAGGACTGACAAAAACATACTTCATCTGTACTGGTTAACAAAATCCATTGATGTCTTTTCAGTGTGTTTTCTACAAACTACAGCTTAGCAAACAAAGAGTTGCATTTAACTAGGATGTTGCAGGTGAGAATAACTAGCAAGAATAAAGTCTGGTTTCCACAGAAGCTGGCATTTGGTGAGCCTGCCCAGTGGCTGTGCTGGCTTTTCCTTCTCTCATTCACTACATCATACAGATGTTAACAGCATGTCCAGAAATTCCTCTACAACCTGCCTCAGTCGGTTTTCCTCTGGAAATATGAGGCCAGTAATCTGGGAAAGAGGAGGAAAATCAAGTTAGAAAAGGAAGGAACAGCTTCCAAAGGCATGCGTTTGCAGGACACAATCAAGAAACGTCTTTTAACTTTGAAGGCACAGAACATTAAATATTCCCAAGAATGATGAAGTTCAGATTTCTAATATAAAGTATAATACAAGCAAAGTGTCATGGAAAAGGAAAAGGGTTCTAAAAAGCAAAAGAAACTAAGACTCGCTGCTTTCAAAATTAAATATGGCTATCATAGTTTCATAATGTCTGAGTACTACTAACTATTCCATAACTTTCAAAAACTTCATGTTCTTAGAGCATTTGCAATGATACAGAATTTTTGGTTTTATATCCTAAGTTTTATTTTTTTAGGTTTCAGTGTAGCAACAATAGAAAAGAAAATACAACACTTTCATCAGTAGCTGTTTTAATATTTGCACAATGATTAATATGACTTTTCAATCACAAGATGAATTGAAAAAATTCTAACAGCCTAAGTATCTATGTCATTTGAGCTGTAATGTTTATTCATAAATATATATTTCAATATTCCTGAAATACTCCATTATGTCAGCATAAATATCAAGTATATGAGTTTAATATCAAGGTGTGCATTACAGAGTATAGGAAATGTTTAACTCTTGTGGAGATACATAACCATAACTATTTAAATAATCATTAGAAGCTTCAAAATTAAGTGTGTCTATTGCTTGGTCTGACCAAATGGCATAAAAATCAACACTAAAGGCATATTTTTTAAAAGATAGTCTTTTATTTAAAGCTAGATTGAAATTATTTAATTTTATTTAAAGATTCATGATAACTTAAAAGTTGTTTGAGGGATGATGATAATTAACATTGAATCCTAGATATTTTCTTCTCATTTTGCATAGTACATATAATGTCTGAGGTTTAAGTGATTAATTGGACATAAGGATTGCCTTAGTTGCTAATTTTACATAGAAAAGCCACTGGTGCTGAATCCCCTCAAGAAACATGATTATTTCCTCCAGCTCACTGCTTTGAAATTAAGGTCCTAAAAATATATTATAATATTCTAAGCACTTAATGACAGCTTAAATGATTTATTACATAATCCATTTCAATTAAATTAGGAATTACCTTTCTCCAGGTATTATGAATTACAAAATTTAAGGGACAGATGTACTATGTCTGTGCTTTATCTAGACATTTAAATTTTTTAAGGTTTTTATGTTATTCTAACTGACATTTTATAATAATAACAATAATTGTAAATTTTTACTAAATTATGATTAAAAAAACTATAGCTCTGCCTAAGGCCCTGAGACATATACACACACACATATGCATAAAATATATGTATATAATTATGATATATTTAAAATATACATATGTATTTGAGACATATTTGAAATATATTTCCATATATATATTTATATTTGAAATCTAGAACATTTGAAAAAGTAGTATATGAAGACAGCATGATTAATAAAGTTAAGCTTAAAAGATTTTATTAGAAGTTCAAATCATATTTGATCAGTCTTGGCCACGGCTCCAATCACTTTCCACCCTTAAATAGTTTATGAAATTTTCAGTGTTTTCTGCCTTAATTTCTGGAGAGCAATACACTTGGGAAGATCTCAACAGGATACTAGATTTCAAAAAGCTTCAAAGTGGAATGTCTTTTGTATATATGTTTTAAGACCAGGTTTGTCTGACAATTAACTTATAATAAGGAAAATAAAAATAACTATATTCATATATATTTTCATCTTTATTCATACTCTATGCTATTTTGTTAAAACTGGAGACATTTTTAAAATGTTATAGTTAAAAGATGTTTTATTTCCATATCTAAATGTAGATGTGTAGAGCCATTAGTGTGAGACAGTTCTAGAATAAAGTGCTACACACTATACCATGTGTCTTTATCATTTAACCAATAGCTATTTTATTTCTCTGAACAATTTAAGAGAACTGAACATTTTATTCCTCCTATGTAATAAAGGCAGTGCTGTATACTTGTAAATGGACTGAATTGAGAATGAGTTCATAAATCTCAGAAAACAAAAATTCTATTGAAACATAAGACTGGAATTCCAGGTAAAACAGTCTTCTGTCTGAGATTTCCATCTTTAAGAGTCTGGCATGACTAATGCAATTTTGGCATTAGTATAGGTTATTCCTCTGTGTTTTTGTTTTTGTACTTCATCAATTTGTAGAATATTCTTAAGTTACTCTCCCACTTAGAGCTTGGTTTATGAATCAAATCACTGAAACCTGTACTTTTCCCATATTAACATAGTTCCACTCAGATATATAATGCTCACTCTAAGCTTATGTTAAGAGGCTCAATTCCTCCCATAAACTGATTTTCATAGATGCCATTATTTTTATTTATAGGCATAAAACAAAAGGTTATACCTTCATGTTCCAAATGAAATGGGAAGTAAGGACCAAGTACCCAAATTCTTTTTATAATAATTCCTAAAACTTTAATGTTAGTTATTTGTATGGTCTTAAAGCTTTAAAATTACTTTCATAGAATATACAGAATATTTTGTTTGAGTCAATTTCCAAATCAAAATTATCTCAAACAAGAACAAAAATGATAAAATGACTACTGATCACTTGTGGGTAATTTCAATAGAAACCAACAGCCAAGGAGAAGTGTGCAGAGCGTCTCACAAGCTAACAAGTTAAATGAACTTAATATATGAATAATAGTTTTATATTTATATAAATATGAATTTTTATTATATGTGATAGTTAAAAACTCCCCAAGTATCTGTCTTCTTTAAGGTAGGATTAAAAATAAAATAGAAGGCTTTATATTTCATCCCCCTCCTCCTCCTCATGATCATCTCTCTCCGTATGTGCGTCTACACACACACACATGCACGAACATTTGATAGACATAATAACGATGAAAGACTCCTCTTATGAGAATTTCTAAATGATTACATGAATATAATGAGCAAGCTGGAGAAAGACATGAGCAGTGCTTAGTCATGCATGAGCTCTGAGATGGCTGCAGGTTTGAATGATCACCCTCCATCTTATAAATCTGTGGATTCAAACTCATTTTCATCAAATATTTTTGTTCAAAATATAATTTGTTTGTAGAGGATGGTTTTTGCTTTCATTAGGATATGTGAAGAAGAATAAGCAGAACTTCAATAATTAATCATCACGGTCTAAGTAAGTTTTCTGCAGCTTAGACACTTCTACGTGCCACGTTGACCTCACCAGGCACAGGGGCTCAATAAGGTACCCAGGAAAAGGGATATCTCTGGAAAAATGGTTAACACCCATTTTTAAATACAAGTGTCAGAAACTGTAATCAAAATCAAGATTTAAATAAAATTTAAATAAAAATTCCTGAGTATTTAGACTACAGAAGAACCCACCGGTGTCCTCTACACAGATTCTTGCCCAATAATCTTCAAGTAAGCTAATAATACCTAAATTACAGGACTCCATGTTAATTGAGCTTTATGTTTTTTAGTTTTCAGTAATGCAAATCACTAAAGACTAAAAACCTGAGTGTAACTGAATAACTCAGTAAATCCTAGTAATTCATAATAATAAAATATACCAACATTTACACTCATCCTAATAGTGGCCTTCACGAGTGTGGGTAATCTAACAGTTATCTCCTAATTAAAACATATGTAGTGATCTGCATCATTTTTTCGCAGATAAATTGTTAAAGATGGCCAACTGTAATGACTGCAGTAAAGCTACTGTTTCCCATCTGTAATATAAAAAACAAATCAATGTCAAATTAACAACCATAAGTATAAGTCAATACTATAGCTCCTCTATTGACTCCAAACTTGTAAGGCCTGCTCAGTTCTGCTCCTAAGCTGCTTCAGCTCTATAAGTTTTTTTCTGAGTCAGTTCTTGCATTCTATCAGAAACAATTCCTTATGGAATTTGATCTGAGTCAAAAGCTGAGTCCTTTTGGAAATTAGTATCATTCTCATTCAAGTATTTTTTTCCCCTTTGCTGATATGTATTTTCCTTTAACTTATTTATTTATACACTTTACTTCCAGATTACGGTATTCTCCCTACTCTTCTCCCAACCCCACCCTAATACACTCCCTCCCTCCATTCTAGCCTCTCCTCCTCTAGGAAGGCAAGACCCCACAGTTACCAACCTGCCCTTGTACATCACTTCAGAGCAGGACCAGGCCATCCTCTCCCACTGAGGCCAGATAGGGCAGCCCATATAAGGAAAGCAGATCCAAAGAGAAGCAACAGAACCAGAGTCAGCTACTCTTCAGATTGTTAAGGGACCATGGAGATCATGCTGCACAGCTGCTACATATGTGTAGGGGACCTTGGTCCTGCCCATGCATGCTCTTTGGTTGGTCGTTCAATCTCTGTGAACCCCGATGGCTGATGGCCCCGGGTTAGTTGACTCTGTAGGTCTTATGGTGCTTTTGATCCTTCCAATTCCCTCAATCCTAGATGTCCTGAGTTTTGCCTAATGTTTTGCTGTGAGTTTCTGCTTCTGTTTCCATCAGCTGCTGGATGAAGCTTCTCAGAAGACAGTTATACTAGGTTCCTGTCTGTAAGTGTAGCAGAGTATCATTAATAGTTTCAGGGATGGGAGTCTCCCATGGGATTGGTCTCAACTTGGGCCAGCTATTGGATAGCCATCTTCTCAGTCTCTGTCCTTTATCCATGTACATCCTGAAAGCAGGACAAATTTTGGTAAGAAGGTTAGAAAGTAGGTGGTTTGGTATGCCCTTCCCTCCACTGGAAGTCCTGTCTGGCTAGAGGTGGTGGCTACATTAGCCTATTGTGAAACCACGTTGGAAATCAACTTGGTGGTTTCTCAGAAAGTTGAGAATAGTTCTACCCCAAGCCCCAGTTGTACCACTCTTTGGAATATACCCAAAAGATGCCCCACTATACCACAAAGGCATTTACTCAACTATCTTCATAGCAACTTTATTCACAATAGCCAGAAACTGGAAACAAACCAGATGTCCCTCAATTGAATAATGGATAAAGAAAATGTGGTACATTTATACAGTGGAATACTATTCAGCTATTAAAATCAAGGGTGTCATGAAATTTGCAGGCAAATGGGTGCAACTAGAAAACATCATCCTGAGTGAGGTAACCAAGACCCAAATGGACACACATGGTATGCACTCACTTAAAAGTGGACATTATCCATTAGATATTAGGACACAAAGCCATAAACACTCTTTAGTTGGTGGTTCAGTCTCTGAGTCCATGCTCTGTGAGACCAGAATATTCATGTTATAATCCAAGGGCCTGAAGAAGCTAAGTAATGAGGACCCAAGGGAGGATGCTTGAATCTCACTTAGAGGGGGAAATAAAATAGACATCTGAGGTAGGGGTGGATGGAGGGATGAGGGAACTGGGTTCAATATGGGATGAGGATAGGAACAGGTTGGAGACCAGGTGTGGGGAGTGGGAGGGATGAGAGGGCAGGGAGAGAGAAGGGAATGTAGTTAAGGAGGATATCTCTGGCAAAAGCTAGAAGCCTGGGACAGGAAAGATTCCAAGGTGTCTATGAGAGTGACCCTAGCTGAGACTCCTAAGCACATAGTTTAGGTCCTGAGTTTGTTGTTAGCTATCATCTTCTACTTTTTCAATATCATTAAATGATTGTCAATATACAGCCATATGTGTGTTATGTGTACATCTTTTTACTACAATGGCAGTTGGCAAATCATTTTCATCTAGCATATGTGACAGATATAATAAGTAATGATTAAAATAATACAATGTACTAGCAATCTCAATGACAAATCTTGCCAAATACTGATCTCCAATGATAGAGACCATTTCAATCTCTCTCTACATAGTATTGTTGATAGTTTAACAAGTCTCTACTTCTCCTTTTCCCTTAGGAAACACATCAAGAAAAGAGTATTCTCAATTGAACCTCTTTCATATTCACTAGTGCCATCTTTCTTTCCATTGCCAATATTATTAATTTATTTCCAGGCTTTATTCTCCTTTCTTGAACTACGTGGGCGTACTGTGAAGCTTTCTTGCTTAGAGCTTTCTTTCATCTTGAGGAATAGAACTGAGACTTGTTTGGATCTTATGTCTAACATTTTCTCATTTTGTAGCAATATTCATTTCAATGTGAATATTATCATAAAAGAAGTTAACAACATAGTAAATGCACATATTACGATGTGCAGTGTAAGTTCAGCAAATGCTGAATAAATTTAGCTTTCACCTTGAGCTGCACTGTCAAATAAAGG
The DNA here is from genome assembly GCA_019843855.1 of Hylomyscus alleni. Taxonomy (NCBI): domain Eukaryota; kingdom Metazoa; phylum Chordata; class Mammalia; order Rodentia; family Muridae; genus Hylomyscus; species Hylomyscus alleni. The sequence goes on from JADRCC010162802.1 coordinate 8,005, forward strand.
CTCAGGTGGGCACTGAGCACTTGGAATTTAGCATTGTAAATGAACACTTGCTATAAGATAAAATGCCTTACAGAAGCATTCTAGTTTTATAATGTCCCACTTATTAATTGTTGATCTTACTACATAAGCTGTTGCTGTTCTGGTCAGAGAGTTGTGTCCTGAGCCCATGCCTTAAAAGTGGTTCCCCAATTTCTCTTCTCTCTGTTCTAGGGTATCTTGTTTTATGTTAAAGTCTTTGTCACACTTGGACTTGAGTTTGTGCATTGTGATAGATGTGAATCTATTTTAACTCTCCTACATATAAACACTTACTTAGACCACCAACACTTGATGAAGGTACTTTTTTTTTTCTCTTCCATTGTGTAGTTCTATCTTATTTCTGAAAACTCAAGTGTCCATAGCTATGTGGGTTTACTTTCAGGTCTTCAATTTAATTCCATTGATCAACTTGTCTATTTTTATGCCAGTACTATGTGGATTTTATTGCTATGGCTCTGTAGAAGAGCTTGAAAATAAGGATGGTGGTACCTACATCCGAACATCCATAAACTCCATTCAGAAGTTTTTTTTCATTGTATAGAATTGTTTTGGATATCCTGGGGCTTTTATGTTTGTTTGTTTGTTGCTTTGTTTTGTTTTTCCACTTGAAGCAAAATATTGTTCTTAAAAGTTTTTAAAAAAAATGTGTTGGAATTTTGATTACTGAGATGGCCATTTTTACTATGTTAATCATACAGATCCAGGAGCATGGAAGATCTTTTATCTTCTCATATCTTCTTCAGTTTCTTTCTTCAGAGACTTGAAGTTCTTGTTATATAGGACTTTCATTTGCTTTATTTTAAAGTTGGTTACATTATTTGTGACTATTATAAAAGTTGTTGTTTACCTAATCTTTTTCCTCAGTCTGTTTATTGTTTGTATATAGAAGGGCTACTATAGTTAATTTTGGATCCAGCCATTTTGCTAATACAAGCTCAGCTGTAGAAGTTTACTGGTCAAAGTTTTTGGCTTGCTTATGTATATAATCATATCATCTTTAATGATAGTGAAACTAGACATTAACAAACCAAATAACCCCATTAAAAATGAAGTACAGATCTAATCAGAGAATTCTCAAGAAAGGCATCTCTAATGGCTGAGAACTTAATTAAATGCTGAACATCCTTAGTTATCAGGGAGATGCAAATCAAAACAGCCCCTGAGATTCCATCTTACACCAGTCAGAAAGCATAAGATCAAAAACTCAAGTGACAGCCCATGCTGGTGAGGGTGTGGATCACAACAATGCTACTCCATTGCTGGTGGGAGTGCAAAATTGTACAACCACTTTGGACATCAATTAGGTAGGTTTCTCAGAAAACAAGGATTAATTCTACCTTAAGCCCCAATTATTACTACTCTTAGGCATGTACTCAAAAGATGTTTCACCATAACACAAGAACACCTGCTCAGTTATGTTAATAGCTTTATTAGAAATAGCCAGAAACTGGAAACAACCTAGTTGTCCTACTATTGAAGAATGAATAATGAAATTGTGGTACATATACACAGTGAAATATTATTCAGGTATGAAAAACTACGACATAATGAAATTTTCAGGCAAATGGGAGGAACTAGAAAAAAAATCACCCTGAGTGAAGTCACTTAAACCTACAAAGAGAAATATGGTATATATTTACTTATAACTGGCCATAAAGTACAGGCTAGCCATGCTACAATCCACAGACCCAAAGATGCTAAGTATCAAGGAGAGTAAAAGGGAGGAACACTTGAATCTCACTGAGAAGTGGAAATCAAGTTGACATTAGGGGTATGTGGAGGGAGGGGACTGGATAGAGGAAGGGGTTGGAATGGGAGATGGAGGGATCAAGTGGAGAAAGGACAGAGGGAGAGAGTACTGGGAGAGAAAACCAGATTGAGCATGGGCATCTCTGGGATGAGCTAAAAATCTAGAATAATGGAAACTCTCAGGAATCTATGCAGGTGACCTAGCTAAGACTCCTAGCAATGGAGGATATGGAACCAGAAAAGGCCATCTTCTGTAATCAGGTAAGACTTTCAATGGAGAGATTAAGACACCAAACCAGCCATTAATACTTTGACCCCAAAATTGTCCTGCCTACTAAATGTGCAGGGGTAAAGATGTAGCAGAAATTGAGGGAATGACCAAACAATTACTGGCCCAGCTTGAGACCCATACCATGAGAGAGAGCCCACCTCTCACACCATTAATGATATTCTTCTATACTTGCAGACAAGAACCTAGCAGAATTGTAACTACAGAGCCTACACCCAGCAACTGATGGAAACAGATGTGGAGACCCATAGTCAAATATTAGATTGGACTCAGGAAGTCTCATGGAAGAGTAGGAGGAAGGTTTGATGGGGTCACAGGGATCAAGAAGACCACAAGAAAATCTACAGAATCAATTAATCTGAGCCCATAGGCGTTCACAAAGGCTAAACTGCCAACCAGAGAATGTGCATGGTACAGACTTAGGCCTTCTGCACACATGTAACATTAGTGGAGTTTGGCTTTTAGCAGGACTCTTAATGATGGGAATAGAGGCTTCTCTGACTCTGCGGCCTGTCTTTGGATTCCTTTCCATTAAGTAAGCTATCTTGTATACCCTCAATAGAAGATGATGCACCTAGTCTCTTTGCAGCTTGATATATCAAAGTGAGTTGATATCCATGAGAGACCTCTTTTTTTTTCTGAGGAGAAGGGGAATGAGGAGAAGAAAGGAGAGAAAGTGGAGGTGGGTGGGGAAAATAACAGTGAGGGAAAGTGAGAAGAGGATGGAGAGCAAGCTGTGACTGAAAAGTGAATAAATTAATTAATAAAAATAAGAATAAATGATTCCAAAACTTCAAAGATTTCATGTGCAATTAATAATAATTTACACTGATGTCACTGTAAAATAGTCATTGATAGATACCATCAATTTAAACTGATGAACATATATCATTAAAAATAAATTACTTTCTTTTTACTTTCTTTGTGTAGCTACTGCTGTGTTTCATATGGTCTGTGTAACTGACCTCATATTTTCCTCAGTCCTGAGCTAGAGAATGAGAGTGTTCACTTAATTTTTACCTCACTTACTCCTTTATTTGCAAATAGGTACCAAATTACATATATATCTGTCAAAATGATGTAAGACCTGAAATTGCTCTGTAAATTGATCCTCTTTGACCCCATGATTTGAAGCTTCACAGTATGGTACCACACCTGGAAACCTGCCGTGCAAGATCTCAAACAGGCACAGGAAATTCCTGGAACAGCAATGCATCCTAGTTGAAGACATCCAGTTATCCCTCAGTGCAACAGAAGCATCACTGTTAATTAACTGTTGATATGCTTGAAAGAGTTTGTTTGGCAGTGGTCTTTTGGAGGAAGCTGAACCAGGTGTATTTTTAGCATGCTGTAGACAATGCTGTCATAGTCAGTTAACTTCCATATCTTAGGGCCTTAACAAATGCTTCCATTTTTATTCTTTCAAAATCTTGTGCAAAACGGTTGACTTTCTAGACAGCTATTGATATTGTGGATTGTGGGTTAGTCATCTCAGCAAGACTCTGCAAGATGTCACAGGAGGGAGCGAAATAGATGGGTTAAGGGTCACTTATCTGGACTTATACATTTTATTCTAAAGGGGATAAATATCATTTCTGTTTACCTGACTATTACCAAAAGTTTGTGCATACCTACAAATAGCCTGGAACATATTCTAGAGTATATGATACCTAGTAGGCCACAAATACCTCCTTAAGGTAGACCTTGATCACTCAGTTTGACTTCTAATTTACAAAGATTAGATGTTTAAAGAACATTTATTAAGCCTTCTTACCTTTTATAATTGTATTTTCTAGTGCAGATGCCACAAAGGAGTCAATAAATATACCCACCAGAACATTTAGATCTATAGGCTTCATGTTTGAGTTAGATTTTAGTACCCTTGTAGCTACTGATTACATCAATAACATTTGGCTACCACTATAGCACCAGTGATGTTTTAACTTGTTCTAGCTTCAAGTTTTTGAGTTTCTTTGTGTTTAGGCAATGATCTTAAACATGGTTTTCTGCTCTAAATTAAAGGCTCTTTTCTTACTTCCATTGGAATAAAAACAGTAGCACCCACATATATGAGGACATTTTGGTTCATTAGGGATTTTATGTACAAGCATTTACAGTTGAGTTGTAACATTAATTTCTGTTTATGAAAATCAGTGATTCTTGTGTAACTTGATTCTTATCTTTATGAATATCATACATTTTGTAGTGGTTAATATGATGTATTATATCAGAACATATTATTAAAATGAAAGTACTTGTGAACATAATTATCATTGATCCATAGGTACAAATTTTCTTACAAAATAGAAGCTATAGTCTGTGTAAAACAGGGCCTGTAAAACACACTTATGTATATTACATTTTTTTTTTCGTATTTACTTATATTTATTCATTATACTTTATCCTCATTAACACTAACATCATAAGAAAGTCTTGTCTAACACAGATATAAATACTGAATGAGAAAAATATGTATTAAAGTGAAATATTATTTCAACATTTTTAATAAAATATTCAGATATAATTTTCCACATATATGTATGTCTATCTATCTGTGTCTGTGTGTGCGCTTGTGTGGGAAAATGTATATGTATGTGTGCATTGTGTGTGTGTGTGTGTGTGTGTGTGTGTGTATGTGTGCATTTTGTGTGTGTGTGTGTGTGTGTGTGTGTGT
>JADRCC010162804.1:0-11236 GCA_019843855.1 Hylomyscus alleni
TATTTTAGCATTTGTTTACTATTGCTTTTTCCTTCTGATATGAAATTCCTTATTCATTAGTATCTACATACAATAGCTTGGCTCTTAAACATGCTAAGCACATCCCAATCTTACCATTTTTATAAGTGTCTTTGAAGTACTTTTCTTCAGAGCTCCACATGGCTTCCTCCATTCATTCTTATGTGTATGATCACAAACTCTTTGAAATGAAGCTTCTGAAGTTGAGCATCTCTCGTAACACTTCTCCCCTGCCACTGCTTTATTTCTAAGCACCATTGAACATATTATTTGCTTTTACAGATGCATCTGATGATAAGGTTGAACTTCTCTATTCTGACTCTTTAAAGCATGGATTATCAGGAGAGAAATGGTTTTCCCTGCCAAGGTCACACCTTGATCAATCTTTTTAAATGGCAAGATTCAGAATGCATGATCCTATCACACAGGAGACTGATGCCCATTTTACTCTCAAATTAATACCACTGTCTGAAAGAACAGGACTGAAATCAGATTCACGCTGTCAATTTGTTCTTCTTGTCTTTTTCCTGAGTGTGGTATAGATGTATTCTGAGCTTCCTTAATGATGGAGTTAAAATCCCCATGGTTACAGTTAGAGTAAAGTTTGCCTGGGTCTTTTCACTGCCTTAGTATAAAAACGGTGAAGAGGGCACCCATTTAAACACTAATAACTCAAGTCCTATAGACTTGATATGTGCACTGCTAGACCATTTTTACTTATTTTTCAGACTATCTACTTACAATGAATTCACAGATTTTTTTTTCATTATTTTATAATGACAACCAAGGATATGCCTATGCACAGAAAAGCTAAATAACCATGACAATATTCTTTAAGCCCACTGAACTCCATCTGCTAATGGTCACAAAGGATGCTATGATACAACATCTGATAAATTTTTAATAGGCCCAAATTAGGGGAATAGATAAAAGAGTTAAACAGAATGATGGAGCACCAGCAAAATATCAGACACTGAAATTGGGTCAATAAGCATTTACATGTAAAAAGTAATAAAACTCTCCTGGACTGTAAAAAGAAAAAGGATACAAAGACTGCAGCTTCTAGTTTGGGTGTGACCTAAGCTACATGTGTCATCTAAGAGAGTATCTCAGTGACAGTTAAGAATTCTGGATAGATTTCATGTTTCTAAGATAGAAAAGATAGGGGCCAGGCGAAATGGAAGATACAGATATGTGATAAACAATTAGTATATGACACACAACGCTTGGATGAGATGCACAGAGGGAACATTTTGTACAGTCTCTGCTTAAAAATAATGTATTTCCATTCTCATTTTACAGTCAATAAAAGAAAAGCTAAGAAATTTAAAGGAATGGTAAATGGTTGATGATCAAAGTCAGACAGGAACTGAAGCCCAGAATGGTTGGATCTTTGCCAGAGAGAACATACCAAAATGAATGGAGATGTTCATGTCTGACTGTAATTACAAGATACAGAAAAACAAGGTGCAATCATCTTCTGCTAACTTTGAAAATACTGGAAGGTGCTATATAGGCTGCTATAGGACAGACATAAGTTATTGATCCTAGCAAGGATCAATGAACCTTGATAAGATACGTCAACTGATGCAGCAGTGATAGAGTTGTTAGGTCTCCAACAATCATTGTCTGATTGGATTAGAGGCTTGTTCTGCAGAATGGATTAGAAGCATGGGACTATAAACTTGTTCAAATATATTTAGCCTGTTTTTGTTTTGTTTTGTTTTGTTTTTCTTTGTCATAAGATGTAAGCATTGATGGCTGTGAGCCTAGATGCAAGGAAGTGGTTATTAAGCATAATAAAAGAGCATAAACAATAACATTTCCAGCAAATAAAAGAAGATATGGTTATGAGAATAACTGGAAGTCTTGTGATGGTTTCAATATGCTTGGGCCAGGGAGTAGCACTATTAGGAGACCTTGTTGGAGGGAGTGTGTCATTGTGGGCATGGGCTTTAAGACCCTCATTCTAGCTCCCTGGAAGCCAGGCTTCTGTTTGTCTCTCAGCTCCTACTTCACCATGCCTGCCTGGATGCTGCCAAGCTCTTGCCTTGATGGTAATGGACTGAACCTCTGATCCTGTAGGCCAGCCCTAATTAAACATTGGCTTAGCCAGGAGGTGGTGGTGCATTCCTTAAATTCCAGCACTTGGGAGGCAGAGGCAGGCAGATTTCTGAGTTCGAGGCCAGCCTGGTCTCCAGACTGAGTTCCAGGGCAGCCAGGGCTATACAGAGAAACCCTGTCTCGAAAAAACAAAAACAAAAAAACAAACAAACAAAAAGACATTGTCCTAATAAGAGTTGCCTTTGTCACATTGTTTGTTCACAGAGGTAAAACCCTAATCAAGACACTTGCCTATTACTGCTGCTAAAATAAGCTGGTTTCTTGTTCCTATAAATGCATTTAATAAAGCATAGTATGTTATAGGTATACTAGTTTGCTTCTGTTAATGTAATAAATCACCGACTATGACCAACTTGTCAAAGAAATATTTTATTAAGCTTAGAAGTTGCAGCCCATCATCAAGGGAAAAATCAAAGTTAGAGAAGCAAGATTGAAGGCTATATTAGTTGAATCACTGCCAGAAGGGACATAACAAATTCAATGGAGATTTTTGTTTTGGGCATTGAGTCTGACTGTGGTTACAAGATACAGAGAAACAAGAAGAAAGGTATAATTATCCTTTCTTTTGCTAGCTTTGATCATCATGGAAGGTGCATAAGTTATTGAATCCAGCAGTCAACCCTGGTCAGACATGACAACTGGTGCAGCAGTACCATACTTAGTTGAGAGTCCACCAACAATCATGTCTGATTCTATTAGAAGTTTGTTCTGAAGAAGGAATTACACATCAAGAGAGGAATTAGCAGACAGGAATTTGGAGGCAGGTAATGAAACATAGACCAAAGAGGAGCACAGTTTACTGGCTTGATGCCCATTGATTACTCAGGTTGTTTTCTACACAAACCAGGCTCACCTTCTCTACAGTGGTATCACACAGTGGGATAGGCCCTCTTACATTAGTTAGCAAATAGGAAATTGCCTATGGCCATTCAATGGAGTTAATTATTCAACTGGGGGCTCCAAAGAGAAATATCACAATACTTCTCACAGCAAGTAACTTTCTCATAATTTCCTTTAATACTCTTATCATTTCTTTTCCTTATAGGAGTAAGTCAAAAATTACTTATGACCTAGGTCCTTGCTATATGGAATTTAATGTGACATATGCAAATGTATTCTTTAAAATACATATAAATACTTTTATTTTCACAAGTACTAAAATATATGTAACTGTATATCCTAAATACTGTTGAAAATCTTCTATGCTTACTATTAATATATTCTATTGCTGAAATCAATGAGACAAAATTGCCCATTAGTTATCTTCAGTCATCCAAGACAGAAACTTCACTTATTTTAACAAAACTACATGTAAAATTTTATAACAAGATAAGCTTACAAAAGTCTATTCAAACACTGACAAAATATATCCTCACTATAACATGGAGTAAAATGCACCATTGAATATCAGAATACAAATAACTATTTCATCACACTGTACTTTATGTGAACAATTTAACCAGCAAAATTCTAGAAACTCTCTGGAGCCAACTAAAATAACATAAAATTATATTGATGGACAAACAGTCCATTTGCAGGAAATATCAATGCAAAGAGAAACTGTTACCTCAAATTGGCAATTGCATTTATCTTGCAGATTATGTGAGATCATATTCATGAGTAAAGCAAGAAACAAAAGATTGACTGGAATGTGTGTTCATATAGGTTTAAATATCTCATATTTCATCAAGGAAAATGCTTCTCTAGTATCATCAGCCTCTGCCTTCGGGAAACACTGAATGTGAGGCTACTATTTCCTATCAGGCTATTAAAAATATGTTAATCTAAAGCATGGACAAGGGTGTGACAAATCTGCATTTTCTAAACAAGACTCACTGCCTTTCTCTGCCTATACTACTCTTTTAACTCCCCTCCCCATGCCTTGAATAAACTCTATTCTATACTATACCATCATGTGGCTGATCTCTCAGGTGTCATGGGTCCAATGAGGTACCTCTTTCCTCTCACAATCCACCAGAACATATTCTAATAACTCTTTATATTTTTATGATCACAACAAAAGAGATACAAATTGGAAAGGAAGCAATCAAAATAGCACTACTTGCAGATGATGTGATAGTGTATTTAAGTGACCACAAAAATTATACCAGAGAACTAGTAAACCTGATTTCTGCAAAGTGGCTGGATATAAAATTAACTCAAACAAATCAGTAGTCTTCCTCTCCTCAAAGAACAAACAGGCTGAGAAAGAAATTAGGAAAACAGCATCCTTCACAATAGTCAAAAATAGTATTGCATAACTTGGCTTGTCTCTAACCAAGCAAGAGAAAGATCTGTATGACAAGAACTTCATGTCTCTGAAGAATGAAATTGAAGAAGATCTCAGAAGATGGAAAGATCTCCCATTCTCATTGATTGGCATGATTAATGTAGTAAAAATGGCCATCCTACCAAAGGTGATCTATAGATTCAATGTAATCCCCATCAAAATCCCAACACAATCTACATAGAGTTAGAAAGAGCATTTTGCAAATTCATTTTGAACAAAAACAAAAAACCCATGATACTGAAAACTATTCTCAACAATAAAAGAACTTTGGTGGAATCACAATCCCTGACTTCAAGCTGTATTGCAGGGCAGCGGTGATAAAAAAAATGCACAGTATTGGTACAGAGCCCAGCAAGTAAATCAGTGGATTAGAATTAAAGACCGAGAAGTGAACCCACATACCTGTGGCCACTTGATCTTTGAAAAAGGAACTAAAACCATCCAGTGGAAAAAAGACAGCATTTTCAACAAATGGTGTTTGCCCCGCGCACTTATCTTGCCAGCAAGAACGCACACGGACACACTAGGGTCCTTCTGCAGCAACTTTATTACAATGATGGAGGAAGACCCTAAACTCCAGAAAGGCACTGTTTATATACCCTAAGGTGGTGCGTTCACCTATGATTGGCTGCTTGCTCATAATATTATATGATGCCCTGTGTTGAGCAGTGACTTGGCACGTTATTATCACTTACACATGCGTACTGAACCTGTTTACTAGAGTAGGCATTGAAGGCCATCGCCATCTTGTAATGGCGAATGATGTTTATGAACTAGAACGGCTCTCTACAAAATGGTGCTAGTTCAACAGGAGGTCAGCATGTAGAAAAAAGCAAATAATTCCATCTTATATCCTCATACAAAGCTCAAGTCCAAGTAGATCAAAGACCTCCATATAAAACCAGATACAGTGAAACTAATAGAAGAGAAAGTAGGGGAGAACCTTGAACAGGTGCGCATAGGGGAAAATTTCTTCAATAGAACACCAATGGCTTATGCTCTAGTATCAACAAATGACAAATGAGACCTCATAAAACAGCAAAGCTTCTATAAGGCAAAGGATACTGTAAATAGGACAAAACAGCAATGAACAGATTGGAAAAAGATCTTAACCAATCCTACATTCAATTGAGGGCTAATATCCAACATATACAAAGAACTCAAGAAGTTAGACTCCAGTTACATAGCTAAATAAAGGATTTTCAACTAAGAAATATTGACTGGCTGACAAGCACCTAAAGAAATGTTCAACATCCTTAGTCATCAGGGAAATGCAAATTAGAACAACCCTGAGATTCCACTTCACACCAGTCAGAATGGCTTAGATTAAAAACTCAGGTGACAGCAGATGCTGGTGAGGATGTGGAGAAAGGGGAACACTCTTCCATTGCTGGTGGGATTGCAAGCTGGTACAATCACTCTGTAAATCAATTTGGTGGTTCTTCAGAAAATTGGACATAGTACTACCTGAGGACCCAGCTATACCACTTCTGGGCATATACCCAAATGATACTCCAACATATAGCAAGGACTCATACTCCACTATGTTCCTAACAGCCTTATATATAATAACCAGAAGTCAGAAAGAACCAAGATGTCCTTCAACAGAGCAAAGGATAAAGAAATTTGTTGTACATTTATAAAATGGAGTACTCCTCAGCTATTAAAAACAATGATTTCAGGGAATTCTTAGGCAAATAGATGAAACTACATAGTATGATCCTGAATGAGGTAACCCAATCACAAAAGAACATACATGATATGAACTCACTGATAAGTAGATATTACCCCAAAAGCTTGGAATACCCAAGATACAATTCATAGACCAAGTGAAGATCAGGAAGAAGGAAGACCAATGTGTGGATGCTTTAGTCCTTCTTAGAAGGGGGAACCAAATATTCAATGAAGGAAATACAGAGACAAAGTGTGGAGCCATCCACACAGAAGAAAAGGCCATCCAGAAACTTCTCCATCTCGGGATCCATCCCATATATAGACAACAAATCCAGACACTATTGCAGATGCCAAGAAGTCCTGGCTGACAGGAGCCTGATATAGCTGTCTCCTGAGAGGTTTACCAGAGCCTGACAAATACAGAGGCAGATGCTCACAGCCAACCATTGGACTGAGCATGGGCTCTCCAATGGAAGAGTTAGAGAAAGGACTGAAGGAGCTGAAGGGACTTGCAACACATAAGAAGAAAAACAATATTAACCAACCAGACCTCCCAGAGCTCCCAGGGACTATGCCACCGACCAAGGAGTACACATGGAGGGACCTATGGCTCCAGCTGCACGTGTAGCAGAGGATGGCCTTGTTAGGCCTCAGTGAGAGGAGAGGTCATTGGTCTTGTGAAGTCTCTATGCCTCAGTGTAGGAGAATGCCAGGGTAGGGAAGTGAGAGTGGATGGGTGAGTGAAAGAGCACCCTCATAGAAGCAGAGGGAAGGAGGATGGTATAGGGGGCTTCCAGAGGGGAGACCTTGAAAGGAGATAACATGGGAAATGTAAATAAATAAAATATCCAATAAAGAAGAGAAAAAGAACAAAATGAGAAGTGAGATAGGGAGAAGAAAATGGAAAGCAGTTCAACTCTGGATGAGTTCAGTGTGGTGCAACTCAGTTTACTGCAGTTGAGCTCAATTTAGTTCTGAGCAAAGCAGTTCATTCAGAGCCCTTCAGTCTGGAATTCAAAGGCTCTTTTTTTCCAAGCAGAACTGTTTAGTCAGAAGCTGAGAGAAGCCAAGTTGAATCAGTCAGCTTGCAAAGAATTTTAGATTTTATGGACACTAGAAGATTTCAGGAATAGGCCAAGGGAAAGTTAGCATTGCATTTTCCCCAAGCCATGCACTTTCACATATTGGTTACAGCTCAAATCTTGTCACTTTCTCTGAGGATATAAAAGTGCCATTCACATTTACATATACTCATTTTGCAACTCCTCAAGATACAGAGTTATTCTAGGACCCTGAAAGTCTGTGTGCTCTAACCCTCAGTTAATTTAAGCTGGGGTTGTTTGCTTTGTTAAGTTTAAAGACAAAATTTAAGAGTATATTGACTATATATTTCATTATAAATGTAGTTTTGCATACAGTAGATACTGTGAAAAAGTTTGCTAAAGTGCATATGCCTTTGTGGATGCTGAATAGGTGGAAGAGAACTTATGGCAGCCACAATAAGACTGCTACCCTGAAAAAAATACTGCAATTCTCATTGCCCTTAAAACAATAGTGGTACACAGCTGGAATGCCAGACTTTGAGAAGACAAGGAACTCACAATTTTAAATTTATAAACCATAACCATACCTCAAATGGCAGAACAAAGATGTTTAGTCATAGATTAAGAAACAATCATGGAATCATTTATGGTTACAACACACCACACTTTCATTGGTCAGTAATAGAACACAGGCTATAATTTGGCCCTCTGACCTGTGAAAGCCTAGCTTTGGCATTCAAGATAAACTTTGGAAGGCAGCAAAGTATGCTATTGGTGGCTAAGGTTGCTGCTGATAGTAGCCAAATAGGGCTCCTCCTGACAACAGCTGGCAGTTTACAGGATCAGCACTGGTAGTGTTGACAGGAGCAAAAACTTAATTATGTGGGGCTAGTACTCTCCTCCCCATGACCTGTGAGAAACTCTGAACTCTTTTACCTCTTTGTTGACTGGTGAGAAAGAAAATAAAAGAGAAAATTCATACACTCACACAAAAAAATTAGTAGATGAAGCAAAGTGTGTTCTAACAAGCGAGTTCCAACAAACAAGTTCCAACAATTTTATACATACATAAACATATATACATACATGCATACATATATATGTACATACATACAGATATATATGCTTGTATACACACACATATATTTGCACACATGCACACATATGCACACATATTTACAGTGGTTAGATAGATCAAAGCTCTAATAAACAGGCTCTAAAAACTTTTATCTTTTACTTAGGTCCACATATATCTCCTAATACAAAATTTTCTACAGAATAAATAAAATTAGATCATGGATAAAATGTTACATAAGAGGAAGTTACAGAAAAATGGTTGTTGGTAAGTTCAAAGGAGTTGTTTTGTCTGTGTTTCATTCAATAAACAGGTTATAAGTTCAAAGCAATAGTTTTATATGTTTATGGCCTTGTTTTATCATTGTGCATACATGTGGCCTCATTCTTGGGTATGATCCAGAATGAATGATTTTCTGATCAAAAGTCTGTCTAAAGCCTACTTCTCTTTCCAACACAGTTTATATCCTTTTAGTGCATGAAAGCTCATTGTACTCCTTTTCATGCAACCTTTACTTACTATTCAATGAGGACAGAGCACATTCTATTCTTGATCCTTACTTTATTATATCTTTCTGGCAAAAGAAGTAAAACCATCTCCTTAAATTTTCTGCTAATTATTTTACCTTCCTAAAATTGTTGGAATCAAATAAGGAATTCTATAAAATCATTAATTCATCCAAACAACATTATTTTATGAAAATAATACTTATGTTGATATGCAGAAAATTTGTTCAATGGGTTTTGCTAATATACCAGGAATCAGTCATAACAGACTATAGACATATAGGGTCTTACTTTGCTCAATTACACCATGTCATATATATGAGAAATACAGCAAAGACAAATATGGGAAAGCATACCAGCATCAAGAAATAGTCCTAGAGCCATGGCTTCCTATGGTTCATCCATTCAACTCTGAAAAATGGTGGACCATTTTCAGGAAGCTCACTTGCCTAGTGCAGTTCCTTCTGAATGTCACCTGTCACTGAACCTTTTGTTTCACATTTTAGGTAAGAAACCTGATCATCAGGAGCAAGAAGTGAATTAGTAAGGTGACACTCTAATGGTGTCAGTCTAGAAAGACTGAAGTAACAGGAGAAGGTTAAAGGTAACAATTAACCAGATTAATAGGTTTTGAGACCCAGGGTGGATGTGTGTGACTCATCCATGTTTGCAGGCTACAGAGGAATATGCAAAGTTCCTTTCTCTTATGTGTCTACATTTCCTTATTTTATTAAAAATCTTTGTTGAAAGCATTCTTGATTAATAATCAAATGTGCTGAAAGCTTCTTTACTTTCATGAAGGCTCATTCCTAAGAAGGTGTGTCAATCAGAGTTCAAATGAAAGAAGAAATCATAGACTGTATATGATTATAACAAGGGATATGCCTGATTTATGGAGTTGGAGGCTAAATATTCCACAATGGTTAAATAGACATGAAAGCACATATACTTTTTTTTTTAACCACAAACACTAAAGCATTAGAAAAGATTTATTATAGGAAGAATAAAACTTGATAGGAAATAATACTGTATAAGCTTCTTGGGCTCAAGACTTCCATGTTCAAGAACAATAAAATTGAGTTTCAAGTCTTTATGGCTCAAAGAGTCAAACCAAACTGATTCTGGTGGCACACAGCTGTGATCCCAGTATTCAAGAGGCTGAAGCAAGAGGACTGATAAGAATTTGAGGTCATCATGAGCTATATCAAAAATACTAGACTAACCAGGTATACAAAAACAAACAAAAACCCCAAAATACAAAAACAAAACAAAACACCCTAAATTTTTAAAATATAGTTAAAGGACAAAGTATTGGAGATAAGACATGATTCGTCAAAGAGTCTTAGAATACAGAGTGCCAGAATCTATATTATTCTCTTTTTAGCTATTGTCCACAAGGAACAACACATGTGAAAGACAGATTGTGAAAATTAAAAATGTATACCATAATCTCTAGGACAGCTACTACAAAAGTAATACAAAGAAACATATCTGAACAGCCAATAAATAAATTATAATAAAATTATTAATAATATATGAATAATACAATATGAGCAAGGAAGTAGGTATAAATAAATAGAGAACAAAACCATAGAAAATACTGCCAAAAGGTAGAACTTGGAGACAGGATGTCTACAGGATGCATACAAAATATAAAGACACAAACCCCTGAATTTAAATAGATGGAGAGAATAGTTGAGAAATACCTAAAGACAAAAGAGATTTTGTTGGAGATACGAGTGTCTCATGGCACTTAATAAAATACAATAAATTTTTATATAAGGACTATAAAAATTTTTACAATAAAAGTTAAGAAAACTTAATGTCAAACATATATGTACATATGTTACTGCCAAGGTTCAGAATAAACTAGAACAATTTTGGAGCACCAAACTCAGAAATACACAACTCCCCAATAAGATTTGAAAATTCCAGCAAATCAGCTCCTTAATTGACAAAATAAGTGACCTAATTTGTGTTCTGGAGAATATAAAAATAAAATAGAAGAATCAAATGTTATAAAACAGGTAATATATTTACCAGGACTAAATTCTAGAGTGTGAAAACCATTTTTTAAAGGATAATATGACTTGTGCCATCACATTGTGTTGTCTTACAACAATAAATTAATAATCCGTAAAAATAAGATATGAACAAGAGCACAGGGATAGTTAAGCAATACATCTGTATTATTTATTAAAAATCTTATCAAATATGTTACAAGAAAAATGAGAAAAGCATTAAGAGTAAAAAGATAAATATAGAACATAAAATTTTGAGATACAGTTAAATGGAATATTCTGAGAAACTTGTAAGTTTAAGTTTCAATAAGGTAAAAATCAATGAAGATATCCTGAGGGATGGAGAGATGCTTAAGAGCTAGTACTGCTGCTTTCATAGGACTCAGGTTGAGTTCCCAATACCCAGGTTAGACACTTTATAACATTATGCAACCCCATGTCCATGGGGAACTCCATGACACGAAGGGCACCACACTCATGTACAC
>JADRCC010162808.1:0-25610 GCA_019843855.1 Hylomyscus alleni
TGTTCCCACTTTCCTCACAGTACACTCTTGATGCAGTCCTTTGGCACTCCGCTGGCTCCTGTTGGAAGTTGTTCAGTCCACAGATTTTGTGTTCTCTATTACTGTTTGAATCTTCATCGCTGGTTAGCATCTTATCAATAAGAAACAGCTTTTCTGTAGTGTGTCCTACAGAGGTGGACTCAGTAGAGTTTTGTGGAAAGTCTATTTGAGAACAGATTTCGTTGTGATTCTCCCTAGTTAAGTCTACAAAATCTCCGTGGCATATATTCTTCACCACGCGTAGTGCCTGGCATGTGTCATCTTCAACATTTTCCAGGTAGCTAGTCGACTCGCTAGGGTTTCTTACAGCCATGGGAAAGTTAGAATCGACTGTGCCTTCTTTGTAATTTTGAGTAGTGAGTCTCGGCTCTAACTCATCAGTTATGGAGGTCATGACTGGCACTTCTGTTCTGCTGAGGCCTGCCCTCTCTACATGATTTGCATGGTCCTCTGTTTGGTCCCATTCCACAGAGCTGTGAATATTGCCTTGAAGTGGGCTCTTAGAAACAAGACTGCTGCAGGATACATTCCTGATATCTGGACTCTGTGAGTTCTTCCTTTCTAATGGTTGTGTGTTTGCAGGAGAGTGGCTATGTAAAATAGTTTTGTTAACATCTCTGTAATGTACTTTCTTTTGCTCTGTTTCAACCCCAATATACTGGCTAAAGGAAACTGTGTCCCCAGGAGTCTCTACAGGTTCTGAACATCTGGTGACCCTTTGAGGTGGGCTGAGTAAAGGAGAAGGTTTTGTAGCCTGTTCATCCTCAGGAAAAGATTTGGAATTTGAGCTCTCATAGTCTTCTCCTGGTAGAGTTTTGTCAACTCTACAGCCAATGTTGTCTGCTTTTCCTCCCAAGAGCTGCAAGGTTAAGAAAGACAAAGGACAAAATGCAGAGTCTGAGGCATCCTGAATGGGAATCGTGCCATTCATAGTACTCAGGGGACCACTTGTTCCTGCTGTGCATGGCTGTACTTGGGAATCTGAGGTGATATTTTCCCTGACATCAGAGCTGTTTTTTCTCTCTTCATCCACATCCCTAGAATCCTCAAAAGACATTTTACTTAAATCCTCATTATTTAAACCTGTGGTCCTTAAGGTTTCAGATGAGGTTGGAAGGCAAGCGTCAGCTGTGAAGCGATGCTGCTCTAGGGGCTTGCCGTGAGGAATTTGTAAGACCTTCTGCTGAGAGGTAGCAGAGTCTCTCTCTTCAGAGTCATCGGGGGCTGAAGGCAGTATGTTGGGTTTCTTTTTCTCTCTTTTGGGAGGTGAGCTTAGAGAAACCACAGTTGTGTCTGAATTCTCTTTCTGGACAATATTAACACTACAGGGAGTGTCGTCGTGCAAAGCGTCTGAACTCTGGTTCTGGTTTTCAAGTTTCTGCTTTTCAGGGCGATTCATGCCAGGCTGTGAAGGAGACTCACAGGGTTCATTCGTGGTGTGATTCATGGTGTGATTCAAGGAGCCTATTCTGTGTTTTGTTGGTTTTCCTATGCTTTTAGGATGACATATATTGATGAATACATTCTGTCTTTTACTTATGTATTCAACCATGATTTCTTTTCCTACAATGCTTATGTTCATTGAAGGGACCTCACTTCTAGAAACCTTTCTTATATATGTAGATGGAACCCTATGTTTAACTTCTTCTGCCAGTACAGTACTGTATTTAGAGAAGTGACCCCGAGATTTGGTGCCTCTCCATGCTTGTTGGACAGAATAATGTTGGTGACACGTTGGACATCTCCTTTTTGTGAGAAACTGTGCTCCTGTTTTACAGAAAATGTTTTTTGTGGTTTCCATGTGTACATTGAAAGCCCCACATTTGATTTCTTTAATAAATTTGCCTTTGACTGGCTTTAAGACTTCTACAGTGTTTGGGAAATCATCTGTTGCAATTTCCCCTGGTAATGATTTTTCACAGTCATTAAACATGGCCACCGGTATGATTTCCTCTAGCTGATGAGAGATGGCCGGAGGAGAGTAACCATTCTCCATACTCATGTGTACATTGTTGTCATATGGAGCTAGTTTCTCATCTTTGACAAGAAAAGAGGAATTCTGTTTTCCATTTATACAAGCAGATATATACTTATCTCCATTTTCCTTCAATTTCCCTAATGCCCTAGTCTGATGAAACACAGCCTCTGAAGTGTGTCCCTTGATGTCCTCTTCAAAATCATTTACATTTTTGGGGCATGCTTGACCAGATGACTGAGATGTACCTAAAAACAAAGAAGAGAGGAAAGAGAAATGTTTTATGTCCACTTAAAGAACAGATGTTTCAAATCACAGGATGAATATAGAAATATCATCTGTAACTATTTTGGGTAATAGTTTCCATTGGTTTCCATGAAAGTTCTGTCCAAATAGATGTGTTATTTTACATTAATTATCCTAGGGTGCAGAATAACCTGGTAATTTAGAAAATAAACTTAAGACAACTTCTGAAATTGAGTTAAATTAAAAAGAAATGGATGCAACTAATTTTTAAATGCCATGTCTTGATAAGATGCTAAGTGATATGCCATGAAATTTAAATGTAGTATTCTTCCACAGCCTATATCTAACTCCATGTAATTCCACAGAGTTCAAGATTCTGGTAAAGAGGATGCAGGAGAAATTAGTATTGTCTATAGACTGCCTTTCAAGTACATCACATGGATTTCATTGCCTTAAACTTTTTTTGGGGGGGTATCTTCATAATTTCAAATTCCCATGGCATCCAGGCAATAACAAATAAAGTAGGCTTGATACCCATATTTATCTGTAGCCAATAGCTGTTATGGGTATTATGTGTATGTGTGGGGGGGAGGAGATCACTTACTGCTAGATTCACACATTTTCCAAGAGAGCACTTAGAATTTCTGTTCATTTACTCTGAAATCACCTTGTTCTTGAGGATTGAATTACATTGTAAAAGGTCTTTCTAAAGTTGGAGGTCAATGCATGGAGACACCATGTACAGCCCAAGGACTGTCAACAGACATCTTGTATTTTTTTTATTTTACTATTTACTAAAATTAAATATTTTACTTTTACTTTCTGATATTTGTTAACATGGATATGAGGCATCTGATTTTGTATAAAATATAAAAATACTGTATTTTGTATAAAATATAAAAATACTGTGAACAAAACATGTTGTATTTCAAATAATATATAAGGAGATTATATATTAAAGTTAAAGAAAACAGGAGAATGACAACAGATGCTAGTACTATGGCAATCAGTGGAGCAGATGTACCAAAGCTGAAATGTCATTTGCCTTTATTTATTTATTTATTTATTTATTTATTGTGTGTATGTATGCATACACATGTGCATGCACATGCACACACACGCATGTATGTATGTGTGCGTGTGTGTGTATGTGTGTGAGTGTGCACCATGACGTGTATGTAGAGGTCAGAAGACAATTTGAGGGAGTCAGTTTGCTTCAGACATTGAACTCAGGTCACACAATTTGGTGACAAACGTACTGAACCATCTTAATGGCTCATCAAAAGGGATATTTTTAAACAACTGAATAAGTTAAAAATTGCTAATAAATTTTTTATAAATTTATTTTAAACGTTATGAATTTAAACATAATATACATATACTTATGTGGACTATACATTAGTTCCACGGAACCCTGGACAAGAAAATAAGGAGAAGTGTACTACAGTGCTTGAAGATTCTGACCACACCCATTTGTCCCTTCTTCAGCCCGGAAGGAAGAGCTACTTTTGTCGGGTACTAGGATAACTTCCATTAGCCTACTTACAATTGGGAATGACTATGTCACATGGATGGCATGGAAGAGGAGACAAGCAAATCACTCTGAAGGCCATTTACAATGAAGCATGGACACAATCACAGATGGGAAGACTCCCTCCCATAACTAAAGGTTAGCATTGATTCTTAAAATACTGCATGCCAAGGGAAGTTCAGTCCACAGCCCATACTGTTTGATAGTTTTACACTTACAGTGATTTTTAGTTGACTGTAGCAGATAAATTGAGAAAGTTATGTAGCAATGTATTAGCAGCAGATTTTAATAGCGAGGTGGGAGCTTACTTGACTATGTTGAAATGAGTAAACATTCTAGTTAAAAGTTTTTAGCCCACAGTACATATAAATAATAACTGCTGTAGGAGTACATTTATTGTAGTGAAAACCTGCGGTGGTTTGAATCAGAATGGCCCCACAGACTCATATGTTTGGATGCTTGTTTATAGAGAGTGGAGGTATTAGGAGGTGTGGCCTTTTGGGGGTAGGTATGGTCCTATTGGAGGAAAATTGTCCCTGGAGGCTGGCTTTGAGGTTTCAAGTGCTTAATCCAGGCCTAGGGGATCACTAGCAGGATCTTCCTGCTGCCTGTTGATCCAGATGTAGAACTCTGAGCTACTTCTCCAGCACCATGTCTGCCTGCATCCACCATGCTTTTCACTATGATGATAATGGCCAGCCCCAATGAGGTGTTTTTCCTTATAATAGTTGCGAAGGTCACGGTATCTCTTCATAGCAATACAACTCTAAGGCAAAAATCATTGAACTATTCTATAGCATTTCTTAATACATCTCTTCCTTTTTTTATACAAATATCTCTGTGATAATGAACAAAATACACTGATGTTATTAATTTGTACATCCCCTCCACCAAACCATTGAACTGGACTTACATACAGTCGTATTCCAGACTTTCCATTTTCTGTATGCTTTTCTTCTTTTCCCTCTCATTTTTGGAAGATGTGGATCCTCAGTTAACTCTGCCTTTTGAAAGTACCAAACTTGAAATTATTTTCAGTCAGAATTTAGATTTCATCAAAGTACGAATGAGCTCACTTATCAACTTGTCAGCATCATGTCTTCCTCTGTAGTGTTCTACTCTGACTATATGTTATTGTCCTGAAATTATTTTCTCTTCCTATTTAGCTGTTCCTCAACAATTCATTGGAATGAGCCATACAATATGAAAATTCAAACATGTATAACATAGACATATATAAATGCACACCCTCGCTATATTTCCTATTTGTACTGTTTTTAGGTATGTACATGCAGCACATCCATACCCAGTGTCTGCCGAGGCCAGCAGAGGTTTTCAGTTCCCCATGTGGGTGCTGGGAATCAAGCCAGCATCCTCTACAAGAGGACAATCCACTTTTCCAGCCACAGGTTCATTGATTTTTTTTTTGTACTCCATTTTTAATACTAATAAACTGATGTAGCTTTTGTGATTTTTGCCTATGTTTAAAGTCAGTAGAGTTTTAGCCTCATTGAGTTAAGCGTTGTAAGGAGGGTGTTTTACCTCCATTACAGGATCATCTGATCGTCTGCATTTAAATATTATGAAACTGGACATGCACGTTAGCAGTGTTGGTAGCTCCTCCTGGAAGGCAATTTTCTTCATCTCTGCTGTAAATCGGAGTTATGTCCCTGTGGATGGTATCTGAAGGGACAGCATGTATTAGGCAGAGGTCTGTGAGGGAAAGCATCCTCCTCACTACTCAGCTAGTGCTGTCGCTGGGCATCTGCTATTGCACATAGCTGCATCTGATTTCCATTGCCTTGGTCCTTCACAATGACTAAGTGGTCTGCAAAGCCCAGATAAAGTAGCTTGCATGGCTAGGAACAGGGCAAGCCGGGCGGTGGTGGCGCACGCCTTTGATCCCAGCACTTGGGAGGCAAAGGCAGGCGGATTTCGGAGTTCGAGGCCAGCCTGGTCTACAAAGTGAGCTCCAGGACAGCCAGGGCTACACAGAGAAACCCTGTCTCAAACAAACAAACAAACAAACAAACAAACAAACAAAAGAAATTGACTAGGCACAGGGCAACTTTATGTGTAGGTCCAAGCAAGTTCTGGCTGTGGATCCCCCAAGCAAGGTGCTTATTTCTCCAAATCAAATGGAGCTGGCTCATGTGGTAAAGATGTACTTAAATTCCCCTCAACTCATTTTTCTTATTACCCCTGGCATCATGGCACCTATTGATTCTCAATCCTATTTATTCCCCAAACTCTGGCAACATTAGGCCTTTCTGCATATTTCTCTTCCTTAGAGAACCTTTGTCTCTGGAAAAACTGACATTCATCGCATTTCCAGATTTCCTTTCTATTCTCTCTCCCAATAAGCATGAATAAGTCCTTACAGCTGACAAAACGAGCAATAACATTTTCTCCTTAGAAAGACAATATAGGGGCCAGGCGGTGGTGGCGCACGCCTTTAATCCCAGCACTTGGGAGGCAGAGGCAGGCGGATTTCTGAGTTCGAGGCCAGCCTGGTCTACAGAGTGAGTTCCAGGACAGCCAAGGCTACACAGAGAAACCCCATCTCGAAAAAAACCTAAAAATAAAAATAATAAAAAAAAAGAAAGGCAATGTGGGAATTTGGGTACAGATTACAAATACACAATTTAACATCTTTAATTTGTAATCATTGTTTTATATGAATATTGGGATGTCAAATTTTGAAACTACTTCAAAAGGACTTATAAATTATTTCTTGGGCTGGAGAGACTGCTCGTGCAGAGGTCCTGAGTTCAATTCCCACCAACTATATGGTGGCTCATAACCATCTGTAATGGGATCTGATGCCCTCTTCTGGTGTGACTGAAGACAGCTACAGTGTACTCATATACATAAAATAAATAAAAATTCTTTATAAATTATTTCTTTATGTTGTATATAGTGGGAGCAGAAACTGTGGCTGTACCACGGTATGCAGCAGTGAACACTATGGACGTAGACTCAGGAGATCTGGGTTTACAATCTCTGAGGCTGCTTTTGCCACCTCTGTGATAAACGAGAATACATTCTTCATGAAGGAGTTTTCTCTAAGAAACACAATAGAAAATGCTACAATTCATTCCATTCAAATGACTCGAGTTACTCTTTATGTACTCATACTTTATATGCACATTTTATGAACTATATTGATGACTAACACTGTGTAGTGGCTACAAAGTCATTTCATACAAGGCTGATGAGAACCTGAGATTCTAACTGAACCTGGACCCAGGCTACTAGGACGTAGGTGAACCTTCTCTTTGCACATGGTTTAAATGCCCTGTATCGCTCCTTCTTGTACTGGAAAATTTTGTACTTGATTTGTGTTTTAGCTGTGAGAGAGCACAACTTTGTTCTAGAAAATTTAATGTACTGTTCAGTGTATACCTACTGTTCTCCATAGTGCTCAGCACACATATATGCATGAATAAATGAATTTCATGGTCTGTGCCAACATAGACCTAATTGTGTTTTACAACAGCTTCCTTTCAGGTTTCTTGATGTATTTTCTATGCATTTTATTTGTTCTTAGCTAATAAGGTTCCAGTTTTATATCAAAGATATTGAAAAGTCTCCCCTATATCTCCTTTGTTTTCTATTTCTGTGAGAAGCAGCAACATGTGCTCATGGGATTACCCAGACTCGTTGGTATATATGAGTCACATGAGCAGAATGAAGGGTATAATTAATCAGACAGCAATGAGAGTAAAGCGCCTCTCCATTTGTGTAGCACAGTGTGCTGCAGCCACAGTGCCTAGTGTCCCCTAGTACAATAAGGGGTTGAAGGGGCCGTCGTCCCTCGCTGTCCCTGACTCCTGTTTCTATACCTTTGCCCCACGTGATCCCTTCTTCAAGACATTCAATCATTTTATTCAATGCTGTCTGTAGCTTTTTCCTTCCTTGGAAAAGAGAAAAAGCTTAACAAACTTATCTTCGAGTCACCAAAGAGCATAATTAAGGCAAAGGGAGAATGTTTTTTACAACATTAAGGAATTCAACCTTTTCAAGAAGTTTTAGTGTTGTTGTTACTAGAAAAGAAATAGTCTAAAACCCTTATACCTACTTCAAAGTTTTTAGTTTTTAATTTCATACGGAGATGCCATTGCCATCCTGAAAGTTTCCCACAAGAAAACTGACAACATTTCCTTCTTTCCTATTTCTTTCTTTTTATTGGTTATTTTATTTATTTACATTTTAGCTGTTATTCCCTTTCCTAGATTCTCCTCCGCAGGCCCCCTTATCCCACCCCTCCCCCTGCTTCTATGAGGGCCACCCACCACCAACTCCCTCCTCTCTCCCTAGCATTTCCCTATGCTGAGTCATCAAGCCTTCACAGAACCAAGGGCCTCCCCTCTCACTGATGCATGATAAGGCCATCTCCTGCTCCATATGCAGCTGGAGCCATGGGTCCCTCCACGTGTATTCTTTGGTTGGTGGTTTAGTCCCTGGGAGCTCTGGGGGGTCTGGTAGGTTGATGTTGTTCTTCCTATAGGGTTGCAAACCCCTTCAGCTCCTTCAGTCCTTCTCCTAACTCCTCCATTGGGGGCCCTGTGCTCAGGCTGATAGTTGGTGGCAAGCATCCACATCTGTATTGGTAAGGCTGTGGCAGAAACTCTTAGGAAACGTGCATATCAGACTCCTATCAACAAGCACTTCTTGGCATCAGCAACAGTGACTGGATTTTTAGCAGCATATGAGATGGATCCCCAGGTGGGGCAGTCTCTGGATGGCCTTTCCTTTGGGGTCTGCTCTATTCTTTGTCCCTGTATTTCCTTTAGACAGGAGCAATTCTGGGTTAAAATTTTGAGAAGGGTGGATGATTCCATCCCTTAACCAGGGGCCATGCCTAAACTCTGGATATGGTCTCTACAGGTTCTCTCTCCCATTTGTTGGGTATTTCAGCTAATGTCATCCCCATTGGGTCCTGGGAGGTGGAAACAACTCATGTGTCCCTCAACAGAGGAATGGATACAGAAAATGTGGTACATCCACACAATGGAGCACTATTGAGCCATCAAAAACAATGACTTTATGAAATTCGCAGGCAATTGGATGGAACTAGAAGAAAATATCATCCTGAATGAGGTAACACTTGCACAAAAGAACACACATGGTATGTACTCACTGATAAGTGAGAATTAAGAAATAAGCTTGGATTACCCATGATACAACTTACAGACCAAATGAAGCTCAAGAAGGAAAACCAAAGTGTGGAAGCTTCAGTACTACTTAGAAAGGGGAACAAAAAAAATCACAGGAGGTAGAGGGTGAGAGGAACTTTTGAGGAACAGAGGAGGGGAAGAGGACAAAAAGATGGGCAAGATCAGGTGCGAGAGGAGATTTGGGAGATGTACAGAGGGTCAGGAAACTGAGGTGTGTAGCAATGGGGGGTGGGAAACTGGGGGTAGCCAACAGAAAGTCCTAGAGGACAGGAAAGCAAGAAGCTTTCCTATCTCTTGAGCAAATGTTTTTCCTTCCTTTACAAGGCCCCCTGCCACCCTTTTTCTTACCTGTGGGAGGATAAACTTGGCACTCAGTCCATGCTAAAATGAAGCTGACTCTATCCTTCCACTTTCCAACCAACATGACAAATTTCTCTGAATTTGTATCATACTCTATCAAAGTCCTTATTTTGTGGATAATGTAAGCATTTCTAGACGATGTTTCCCTGGACCAATTTTGTGCAATTATTGTCTCCTTCCTCTCAGACTTCATTTCCCTCTGCATCTTTACTTCTCCATCAACTGTCACATGCCTTTACCACAACACGTAGTTAACAACTTGGGTCAACACTCTTCAACTTTCATCTTTTTTCAAGTTCACTCTGAACGCCTATTATCCCCTCAGACTCCACGACAGGACTCTTGTCCAGGTCGCGACTGACAGCCAGATTGCTACAACTCAGTCACTTCTTGGTTTTCAGTGCATTCACACTGTGAGCATTATTTCACACAGAAAAAGAAGCACGCCACACTCTCTTGACCTGGCAATGGCTCACTGGTCCCTTTGCCAGACAACTTGTCTGATCATTGCTTGCTCATTTCTTCATAAACTCTTTCTGAGAAAACTTCTTTTTGTTATTTTTATCCACCATCATTCCAAATGTAGAGTTGATAACTCAGTTCACGAAACTCTTTCTTTCATTTGGATGGAAGTTCAGGATTAAACACGTGGTTGTTAAATAGATCCTCCTAAAAATTAAGCTGAGATTTTACTCCAGCTAATGTCCGGTCCCGAGTCTGCAAAGACCTCTGCTGGTTCAGATCTTTCTCCTATGATGGTGTCTTGTCTCTGTCAGTAACATCTCTATCCACTCAGTTATAACCAAGCCTCGCCCCATCATCTCATATTCTTCTCTTTAACCTCCTTTCAACTCACCAGCAAAGTTGTCTTATTCTGTTTCCAAGTGCACACACACAGCATATGTATTATATATAAACATGTTTAAAATCTGGATTACTGCAGTAGCTTTTAAAATCCCTTTCTTCCAAATTCATATTCTTTTATGATTTACTGAGAAGCCAGACTGATTTTTTTTTTAAAATAGAAACTAAATCATGTCACTTCCCTGCCTAACAATCTTTAAGGGTCTCCAATTTTATATTTTAAACAGTCTAAACACTTTCATTCTATTTAATTCTATTTCAAATGCAATGCCTCACTACTATGCCTTTGGATATATACTGAGGACTCTGTGCTGTTACAGCCTCCCTGGGTTTGTACTTTTCATGAATGTTTAATTGTTCTGTTGCAGATCAACAATAAGGAAGCAAGGACTGCTGTTGGGTAAGCTGAGTCCTACCATATCTGGTGTCTCTGTGCTGTGCTTTCCGTGCTGCAGAAAGTGCGAGCCTGTGTATCTACTGTGGGACCAAGTCGTGATACCAGCATGCTCAGAAAACAGAAGGGACTGTTAAATTTTCTCACTGGTGTAAGACTTCTGACAAATTGCTTAACATTCTTCTATTTTATTGCTGAGCTGAATCATTTCCTTGAAACCTTGAAATATAAAATTATATTACCAAGAAAGGAAGAAAAGCTCACAAAGAGTAGATAATTCTCACTATTAAAATTCTCGAAGACTAAATTATAGAATAAATTCATATATTAAATGCTCAAATTCCAAGGCAGGATGCCATCTAGTCACCCTTGTGAAGCCCACTGGCTTCAGTTTCTATGAATTCAGTAAGACACCATTTTTTTTTTTTTTTTTTTTGAGACTGAGTTTCTCCGTTTAGCCCTGGCTGTCCTGGAACTCACTCTGTAGACCAGGCCTCAAACTCAGAAATCCACCTGCCTCTGCCTCTCAAGTGCTGGGATTAAAGGCATGCGCCACCACTGCCTGGCGGATGACACCAATTTTTTTTTTGTTTAAATTATTTTCTAGCTTTCAGCAAAAAGTTTGTAATAAAAAGACTGTGAGTGCTTGTGTGTCTGTGTGAGTGTGCATGTACATACACAGGCATGTAGAGGCCAGAGGTAGATGCTGTTTATCTCCTTCAATTGTTGTCTATACTGACTTATTTTATGTCAACTTGACACAAGCTTGAGTAATTTTGGAAGAGTGTATCTCAACTGAAAAATATTCCCGCCAGAGTCTGTGGTGCATATTTTTGATTGATGATTGAACTTAATTCTCTTTAGATGGTGCCATCCCTGGGCTGTGGTCCTGGGTGTTCTAAGAAAGCAGAATGAGCAACCCATGGAAAACAAGATAGTGAGCAGCACTCCTCCATGACTTCTGCTTCAGCTCTTAACTCTAGGTTCCCACCCTGAGATCCTTGGATGACAAACTACAATCTTAAGAGAAAATAAGCCCCTTTATTCCAAAATTGCTTCTGGTCACAGTGTCTTATCACAGCAATAGAAATCCAAACTAAGAGACTCTTCATCTTAATATCTTGGTGAACCCAGAACTCATCAACCTGGCCAGGTTGCAAGTTTCTTGAAGAACCCAGAGCTCATCTATCCAGAAGGCCAAAGAGCTCCAGGAATCCTAGTCTCCATTTCTCCTGTGCTGGATGAAAAGACACACACAGTCACTCCTGGGTTTTCCATGGGGGTTGGAGATCCAAGCTAAATTTCTCATACGTTTGTGAAAAGCACTTTCCTGACTGAGCCACTTCTCCAAGACACTGTACATTAAAAAAAAAACCTTATCAGTGAAATAAATTCTGAAAAGTCTAAGTTTAAAAATATTAAAAGTCTAGTATTCACATTTACTTTTGCAAATATGCTCAAAGTAGAAAATCCTGACTTTAAACATCATGCTTGACTTTGGGTGGCATGGGAGTTAAGACTACAGTCTTTTGTCTGTAATTTAGAAAAATGAGAAGGGGAAAAGAAGAATTTGTAGGAATAAAGCTATTACAGTAATACCCACACATCATTTCATGCCTGCATTCAATGGGCATACAGTGATGAGGATTAGAGCTTCCAAATGTGGGATGTGTGGGTAATTCTTGCTGAATAGTCTGCTAGTGTCTTGGAATTAGGCATCCTTAGTGAATATTGTTTGAGGAAATTTCAGTACACTTTGAAAGTTGTTCTTTACACCTTTGCTTCTTCACCCTTGTGAAAGAATCACTATTTATATTTTTATTTATAGACATTTACATACATGAAGATTTGAACATGTTTAGTTGAAATAGAAACAACCAAATCTCATAACTAGTACAACTGATTTCCCCTTCTCCAAACATTTTACAGTTAAGTTTTGGAGGCACCCAAAGGGTAGTTATGTCAACCTACTAACGAGATCTCTGGTGTTCCCAGGTACATGAATCTCTTAAGGTCCTGAGTTCTGAGAACTAAGTATGAAAGAGTCCTAACGTGAACATAAATGTCACCATCCTCTTTGACCCATAGTAGACCAAATGTAACTACATGAATGAACCTAATTCTTGATGAGTAGAAAAGTCTAACCTACTCCCGCCTCACCGTCCTAGCATTCCTCTACACTGGGGCATCAAGTCTTCAAAGGACCAAAGGCCTCCCCTCCCATAGATGCCAGATAAAACCCCTTCAGATCCTTCAGTCCTTCCCTTAAATCCTCCATTGGGGTCCTTGTGCTCAGTCCCATGATTGGCTGTGAGCATCCATCTCTGTATTGGTCAGGATCTGGCAGAGTCTCTCAGGAGGAGCACTCTCATAGAAGCCGGGCAAAGGGGGATGGGTAGGCAGTTTGCAGAGGGGAAACCGGGAAAGGGGATAACATTTGAAATGCAAATAAATAAAATATTCAATTTTAAAAAGAGATCACATTAGATGTTGTTAGGGAAGGAAGTCAGAAATAGCTCTATTCTCAATTGTTTATGGTGTTCTGAGAAATAATAGGAGTATTAAATTAAATAGCAAGTAATAAATAGACATATCTGGCTTCAAGTAATAAATAGACATATCTGGCTTTAAATAAAATTCAAACTAGCTCAAATTAAATATATATATATACATATATACATGGGGTAGACTTATATGTATATAAGTCTATATATAAGTCTTATATATATGTGTCTATATATAGTCATATATATATGTGTATATATATATATATACATATATATATATATCTACCCATGTATATTAAATCACAGTCTCTCCTAGAGTCTAAAGGAATGAAATGCAGATAGAAAAGGATACTGGCTAGCATAATTTGTTATTACTTATTATTATTGGTTTATTAAGGTACTGAAAGACAGAATTATACTTGCAAACCAAGGAAAATGAAATCCACATGTAGTAAAGTTTGATACATTAGGTTACACCAGGAAGGAAAGGATGAACGAAAATAAGAATCCTTTATAGTTTGTTTTACGTGTCCATCATGTGTTTGAAGATATCCTCTACCCCAACCCTCATTTCTTATCAGAGGAAATAAGAAGGTTGCAAACTATCCAAGGAAATGATGTGCAGAGTAGCTACACTGCCCTCTTCATGCCAGACCCTAAAGGATAAGGATGCTTTTATTTGATGTGTTTTAAGATTCTCACTGCTTTGTTCTGTTAAACACAGGGGGTCTTCTCTCACATCTCACATCGGGTACTTTTGTCTTCTACTTTACTAGAGGATGACTTCAATGAAGGAAGTCTGATTAGAAAAGAGAAAATCCAGTACGGTTATAAGAGGCAATCTTTAACTTTAGTACATTGAGCTAGGGGCTGGGCTATGAGATAGACTTAATATAAAAATGTAAATATGATGCAAATTTCAAAGGCTTTACAGCATAGCATAGGGATTCTCTGATCTGAATTCATTTGAGATGAGAAACATAATAAATATGTAGATTTAGAGCCCGATCTTCAAGACTTAAGATCCAAACATATGCATTTTTAATATATACCCATTCTTTTGTTCTGCATGAGCCAAACAAATGCTTTTGACTCAGAAACTTCCATTCAAAAAAAAGATAGAATTGGGCAGGGTGAATGAAATCCATCTAGAGAGAATCTTGGTAACTTTAATGTGCCAGGGTCTTGACGCCCAGAGGAAACTTGCTATGAGTTCTGCTTGCCTTTGTTCTACGCTACTTCCCTCCTCTACCTATTCTTACACACTAGAGCTTATATATTTTTCAATGTTGTCTTGGTGTAAGAGCAGATTCTATTTCTTTCTGTATCAACAAGTTCCTAGGAAGAAGGCTCAGTGACAGATAATTAAATTTCCCCCCCTGAGCTCCGTGAATGTTCACAGGCTGTACCCAAACTGTGTTCTAATCTCAGGTGTTAGCTCCCCAATATCCTTCCATCTCCTGCTAACCATGACTTGTGACAGAAAAATCTCGCAAGTCAAATTAGCAGGCCAGGGCTGTTGGAGTAAGAAGACAAATCATGTTGACTTTTTGATTGCTTGCATTTCCTGTGACATTGTGTTGACATTCAGCTTCACAGAGTCAAAGGGTTCCTGCGCCTTGAGCCTAAGTGCTGTATGAGCTGAGATTGTCGGCGAGTCCATCGGGGATTACAGGGCAATGAAAGTGTTTGGGTTGCTCAGAGCAGGACCCCTGAAGCATCTTCGTTTTCTTCCTGAGACTCAAGGTATACTGATTTATAACTATACTGATCAGTCGTGGACAGTAATAAAACTCTCACGTGCTCTTCATAAATACCAATCTTTATTCCCTAAACACTGCTAAGACTTTTTTCTGTGACTAAATTCTACATCTTCAAGTCTTTCAGATGGCTGCAGTAAATGTATTATTTAAAACGTTTTAATCTCAATTTTATTGCATGGTACACTCAAATATTTTGAGCATTATTTAGAGTACTGTGAGCAATGTCAACCTCACGGCTTTTTTCATAATTTTCAGGTTAGGTACCTTGAAATTTTGTTACACGAGAATAAATAATTTGGTGACGGTGTTAATGTCAGCGATACAAGAGTGCTCCAAGGGGGCTTGGACTAAGATTTAATAGAGACATTTCAGATAAATTTAGAATTTGCAACTTAAAGTATTTTCCATGTTAGCTTTATTCATTAAGTAACTTTCTGTAGTATAATCAAAACCAATGCATTTGTTTCCAAGCAGGAAGGTGTTAAAAATGTAATATGCTTGTTATTTTTGGCATACCTTTTTTTTTTTTGTTTGTTTGAAGATTGGACCAACAAGATGGCTCAGTGTGTTAAGGAGTTTGCCTCTACAGAGCCCAATGATCTGAGACTGAGTCCCTGAGCTCATATGGTAGAATTAGAGAAAAGACTCCTAAACATTTTTCTCTGGCCTCCATATGCTATTATGGAGTGTGTGTATGTGTGTTTGTGTGTGTGTGTACGTGTGTACACACACACACACACATAGTCACAAAGACACACAGACACACACATAGGCACAAAGACACACAGACACACACTGAAACACACACATACACTTAAAGTTTGCAAATTGCAATCTTGTCAGTGGGGAAGGAAAATCGGAAAGTTGTTTGTTTAGAATTAATTAGTAATCAGCTTAACTTGATTACTTTAGGACTATGGTTACGTTAGACAGATAATCAGTGCTAACATACCATCTCATAGTCACTGAGGTCTGGTCAGTCTCCTAAGAATAGCACTTTTGGGAGCACAATTGCATTTTCCAAGTGAGATCATATCCAGAACTTTTATTCTGCACTTTGGAAAAAAAAAATCAAGAAGCAGTCCATGAAAGAAGCATGTTCTATGAAGGAATTTAGCAGCCCCTCCACCAAAGTCACATTCCTGAAGCAGCATTAAAAGGAATGTCAACTTGATCCTTAGACATTTTTTTCTCCAGAAGAGAAAGAAGCCAAGACCATTTTATAATAATAAAGCAAGGTTGTTCACAGGGTTACTAAAAAACTTCCTTGAATGGTTAAATGGCTTTATATTAAATTTAATGTAAGTGTGAACTACTAGCAAGAGAGACAAACAAGGGCAGGTGGCAGAGATTTTCTTTTTAGCTTTATTTTCAAATGAAGGATTTAGTCTGCTTATTTGGTGTTATAAATTTATATGACGAGGAATGAGTTAAAACTCCCAGAGAGAAAAAGAAATTAAAAAGTTTCTAATAGTTAAATTCTTAATGAGAAAAATGAAGATCTTTCTAAGTTCTTTTTTTTATTTCTAAATTCTAAATGATGAAAAACTTTACTGAGAAAATACATATTGTCATAATAGTCTTGTGGCACATAAGATCATCTGGCAATAACACCAGTTTACTGTTTTCAATTATTTATTCATTTATTTATATAATCACTTTACACCCCCACTACAGCCCCCCTCCCACCTCTCCTCCCAGGTTACTCCTCCCCTTTTTCTCAGAGATGGGGAAGCCCCTCTTGGGTACCATTCTGCCCTGGGATATCTAGTCCCTGCAGGACTAAGCATCTCCTCTTCCACTGAGGACCAACTAGGCAATCCAGGTAGGGAAAAGAGATCCAATGGTAGATGACAGAGTGAAAGACAGCCTCCTTCCAATTGTTAGGGGACCAACAAGCTACATGTCTGCTACGAATGTGTGTGTGTGGGGGGCTAGATCCAGCCTTTGCATGCTCCTTGGTTGGTAGTTTCTCTGTGAGCCCACACGGGCTCAGGTTAGTTGACTCTGTAGGCCTTCTTATGGTGTCCTTGACCCCTCTGGCTCACTCAATTCTATCTCCAACTCTCCCACAAGATTCCCTGAGATGTTTGCCTATGGATCTCTGCATCTGTTTCCATCAGCTGCTAGATGAAGCCTGTTGGTGGTGCACCCCTGCAGTCCCAGCTACTTGGGAGGCTGAGGCAGGAGGGTAGCTTGAGTCCAGGAGTTCTGGGTTGTAGTGTGCTATACTGATCAGATGTCCTCGCTAGGCTTAGCGACATGAGGACCTTTCAGGAGTGGGCGAGCACTAGTTGCCTAAGGGAGTTGTGTGTGAACCAGCCTAGGTCAGTAACATCGGCTCATTTTAGGAAGATCTAATTAGATACAATTTACCCCAAACACCATGTCAGAATAAAATTGACATAAATCAATTAGCAATTGAAATTGTTATTAAAAATGTAATGTTCTTAAGTTATTATTTTTTTCTTTAGCACAGGTTAAGGTATTGGATAATACAAGTCACAAATGACCATCTAAATAATAATAACTATAAAATGAAGAAACATCCTATGAACATAGAGGGAATCATTTTTATGTTTAATTTTGTAATAGAAACCAGGCAGTGTAAGAATTCAAAACAAGGTCTACAGCTTAGAAATGAAACTGACCCTTCCTGCATTCAGAGTGAATTTCAATTACGCCGGCAATATGCCGAGAAGCCTTGCTTGTCAACTGCATTTTACTTGCTTTCCAAATGCACAATTTATTTGGAATAACCAAATTAGGATATGGATAATGCCTCTTCAAACGAATATGTGATGTCTTTCTTAGCATAAATAACAACAGCTTAAATATGTTGTGTAGGCTACGTTTCTGGATGTCTGCATCTTATCTGTGACCAGAGTTAAGTTACAAACAGCTGTTGGATAGCTTCATACACAACATTCAAACCATTTTCCTTGGTTATTTCCCTTTGTCAAACAAACATTTCAGACCAGCAGATATTAAAATAGACACCATCCCAATTTTGAAATATACATATACATACAATCATACATACATATAATCAGCTTACCTGGGTAAAGCCTTCACAAATTGCTCAGCTCTGAGAGAAACATTGATAAAATGCAAATACGTAGTTTGAAAGGCAAGAAGATAAAGTAGGATTTGGGTAGCCCGTCTTGTTCTATTTTGGTTTTATCTGGGTTTTCTAGGTCCCAAATCTGATTAGCATATTTAATCTTATGCAATGTCAGGAATGGTTTACCGTCCCTTAATCAGTCTATTATTAGCCATCTTAATTGTTCCCAATAACTTATTTTTAAACACACCATTGTATACTATGATGCATTGTGGGTTTGCATGGCTTAGAATTTTGATTGGGGGGTGTGTGAGAAACATTAGCATGGTGTTCAAAAGGTGAAAAGGAAGAAACCTATGCCAAAATGAAAATGTAAATGAAGTAATTCACTGGTCGTATGAGTTGGGTTAATTAATAAGAGATTGGCATAACTTCATGTTGCTGTTCTGGCTGGAAGCAGCCTAATGAGTTAGAGCTGATGGAAATTTTGATTTGGAAGGCAAGAACTGAAGTCCCATTTCCCCATTTGGTGATAGAGGATATTTGAAATTTTGAAAGGTATGGCATCATTTAGAATTTTTAAATGAACAAAACATTATTTTGATTTGTCCTGTAATGTTAGGGAAGGAAATGAGGAAGCGAATTGGAAGAGGAGGTAGATTTTTCCGAGGCAGCTTAAAACTTTCAAACACTAACGCGTCGGCAACCCTCAAATTGTCTGTCATGCTAAAACATAAATGAACCAGTAGAAGGCTCGGGGTCCTAGACTGGCTACAAAAGGGAGGGCCCAATCATTGACAATTAACACAGTGGGCATCTCCCTCCTGGTCCAAAGCTAAGGAAAGCTGAACGGTGAGCCCAGGTAACAAGTGAGGCTAACCACCTCTTGTCAAATACACATCCTAGAGTTTGGGGCTGCACACCACAGCCTTTAACTGGAGGCAATGTTAAAGCTAACAGTATTGGGATATGGGTAATTATTCCTCTATTGGTTGGGAGCGGAATGATTTTCTTGCGTGTGTGTATCTGAGATGCCTTTTGTCCCGGACAGCACAGGGGGTCATTCTTACATCTGTGATAGCTTGTACTAAGCTCCAAGGTTCACTCTCTTGTGTCCCCTCTACTGTGTTCATCTGACCTTCCATGCAGAACATCCCAATTAAGACTTTATTAAAAGCTACCTTGACCTGTCTTCTGTACTTGTGATTATTCCTTGGTAAGATGTCATTGAGGGCAGGTGTTCTTAACCTTAGATTGCCTCACCCAAGCACCAAAGTGATGATGCCCCAGTTCTCCAGGAAGAGGAGCATATGATGTTGGTCATAATTACTAAAGTTCTTATCTTATAAAAAACAAAACAAAACAAAAACAACTGAGATCCAGAGTTGTCTTAAACTCAAAGCATGTTACAGAATCTCCACCACCCAAAGGCAAGGATTACAGCCTGCACCATCATCATCTTTAAGGAGTTTTACTAATGCATAAAAATTAGCAATTTTCTATCATCATTTTAAAGATTTTAAATCGTGATGCATGAGTTTCAAAGTAAACAGTGAGTTACAATTGGGTTGCTGAGCTATTCTAAAGAATAGTGCTCTTCCTTTTCCCCAAAGATATGGGGACAAAGAAACTCAAAGAGGCTTCTTTTAGAAATCTTTTTTTAAAAAAAGATTTATTTTATTTTACTTTTACTGTGACCATGTGGATGTGAATGCGGATGCGGATGCGGATGTGGGTGTGGGTGTGGGGTGATTATGTGGGTACAGTGTTGTGATGCTCTGGTGCTGAAGTTACAGGCAGGTGGGGTCACTGACATGCACACTGGCAAATGAGTTTGGGTCCTCTAAAAGAGATACACTCTCAACCACTGGGTCTCTCTCCATCCCTTGGAGTTTTCAGTAAGACCAAAGGATGAGATTCATTCCCTAGAAGATATCTTTGTTTGTATGATAAAGAATGGATTTAGAATAAAACTGAATGTAGTGGATGGTGATGTAGAAACCAGATGAATGGTGGGAAATGATGGTAGGCACGAATGAAGAGCAACAGGGAGGAAAGGGGAGAAAGAGGAGAGGGAGGAAGAGAGGGAGGAGGAGAGGGAGAAGGAAAGAGAGGAGGAGAGGGAAGAGGAGAGGAGAGAGTCTGCTCCCTCTTCTGAGAAATGGAGGAGGTGGACGAAAGAGTGGTTGTGGAGGAAAGGCAGGTATTGATATTCAAGCATTAAGGAGAAAAAGGGGGCAGTGCTGCAAGGTATTTATGTAAAGAAGTTACAATCCGTGATGCCCAAACTTCTGTGTTGGACAAGACGGCTGACAAGGGATAGGGAAACAGAAACCTGCTGGGGAAGAACGGTGACATAAAGATAAAGCTTTGGGAGGCTCAATGACACCTGAGGAGGTGCGTTTGACATTGAAGAGGGGTTATGAAAAATAAAACAGAAGAAATATATAGTAACAGAGGTAGAAAACCAAACCCCGAAAAGGACCCATACTTCAGAGATGTATTTAGGAAACTGAGACTAAAAGTGCTTTGTTCTCTGCTCAGCACTAACACCTGTCTAGGTTTGGCTCCATCTGTGTATGTAGCAGAGGATGGCCTTGTCGGATGTCAATGGGAGGAGAGGCCTTTGGTCCTGTGAAAGCTCGGTACCCCAGTATAGGGGAATGCCATGGTGGAGAGGTGGGAGTGGGTGGGTGGGTAGGGGAACACCCTCACAGAAGCAGGAGGAGGGAGGATGGGATGGGGGTTTGCAGAGAGGAAACCTGGAGAGGGGATAACATTTGAAATGTAAATAAAGAAAATAGCCAATAAAAAAGGGTGATAACCTCTGCTTAGGCCATTGCAAATTTGTGATAATAATACAACAAGCATTTCATAAGGCAGCTGTGAGATCCAAGCTCCAAAGCTAAGAAAAGAGGAGAGTCACAGAAGGCAGCAGAAGACGCAGAAACCATAAGGAAATGATAATACACTTTATGCACTATAGGTATGGTAGGTTGAATATGCTTGGCTCAGGGAGTGACACTCTTAGGAGGCGTGGCCTTGTTGGAGGAGGCGTGGCCTTGTTGAAGGAGGCGTGGCCTTGTTGGAGAAAGTGTGTCACTGTGGGGGTGGGCTTTGAGAGCCTCCTTCTAGCTGCCTGAAAACAGTCTGTTCCCGACTTCCTCTCGATGAAGATGTTGAACTCTCAGCTCCTTGTACACTGTGCCTGCTTGGACAGTGCTATGTTCCCACCTTGATCATAATGGATTGAACCTATGAACCTGTAAGCCAGCTCCAATTAATTGTTGTTAATCTTGGTCATGGTGTCTGTTCACAGCAACAAAACTCCTACTAAGTAAGAAGTTTGTACCAGGGACTGGGGTATTGCCATAATAGGCCTGACCATGCTTTTGTTTGGAGGAATGTGGATTTGGGACTTTGGAAAGCACCAGAATGCTTTAGGTGGAGCTTGATGGGCCTATCCTAGTAGAAATATGGAAGACTTTGTTACTGAGGGTGATTTGAACTGTGGAGTCCTAGCTATAGAGGTTTCAGAGAAGAAGAATTTTAGTATGTACCTGAAAGTCTGTTCTTGAGATAATTTAGTAAAAAATGTGGCTGCTTTTTACCCTTGTCTAAAAAGCTTGTCTGAGGCTAAGGTGAAGAGAGTCAAATTAATTACACTGACAAAGGAGGTCTCAAAAGAACCCAGTTTAGACTCTGTGGTGTGGTTTAGTCTCATGAAGAGCATTTTGGTTAAGCCTAGCAAGTTTAAAAAGAAAAAAAATCAAATATATGGTTCAAGTATTAAAGGGGCACCAGGAAGTAGAATGGAGTTGAATCCTATGTTCTGTGAGATAAGGAGATTAAGGTAGTGGTGACCTCGAAGCAAGTTCAGGCATGGTGGTACACACCTTTAATCCCAGGAGACATAGACAAGCAGATCTCTGAGTTCAAGACCAGCCTGGTACAGATCAAGTTCCAAGTAGAGAAAAGCTTAAGTCCAAGCATGGTTGTACACAAACATAATCCCAGCATTCAAGAGACAGAGCTATCCAGACTTCTGAATTAAAGGTCAATCTACAGAGTAAGTTCCAGGACAGACAAGCTCAGACAGTGAAGGAATTGGGAAACAAAAAACTGGTGGTAATGTAATAGAACAAGGGGGCTATGTTCCAGCTCCAGTAAGTGGTAGAACTCAGGAGCTTCAATCATATGGCTCAAGAATAGAAGGAGACTACTGGGACAATTGATGCTGGTTAGCTGGAGCTAAGAAATTAGTGGTGATTAAGAAGGGACCAGCATTACCGAGGTGAAAACTTCTGGGAAGAGTTTTCTGAGGACACAAAGAAGCTGTGTTCCAGAGATAGCCACAGTTGTCCCTCCTGCTTTATCTGGACTTCATAATGTGTAAGAGTCACCCAGCTTCCAGGATGTCCAGGGTCAGTCATCTTTAGCTGATATCCAGTGTAAAGCCATGCTTTACCTGACTCTTACTGGAAATCCGTATCGGCATCATAGTGTAAGCTTCAAAAGGCCCCTGTGACCCTCTGTTCTCTACAGTTCTGTGTTTATTTTTCACTTTGCTACAACATAGTACCTGACAGAGTCGACATTAGGAAAGGTGTAATTTATTTCATCTCAGAGCAGCATGGTAGCGGAAGGTGTGGCAGTAGAAGTGTGAGACTGTGTGTCACATTGACAGTTAGGCAGAGCAAAGGGCAGTGGTACTCCACTGTGTCCTCCTCCTTAGTCTGGAGTTGTAGCCCATAGCATGGTGCCACCCTTATTGGTCTTTGTTGAGGATTTGTTCAGAAGTTTGTCTTGTAGGTGATTCTAGATTCTGTCAAGCTGACAGTACAAAAACAACAGACTACTAAAGGGTAAAAGTATTGGTACACTGACTAAATAATATACTATAGAGGTCTTACTATGAGAATAAGGCAACCAGAGAGCCGTGTCCTTAGTAGTTAGTATAACAGGGTGTAAAATGTTATCCACAGGCTCATGGGTCTATAGACTTGGTCCGCAGATGATGGCATTATTTGGGAAATACATGGCTCATTAGGAGTAGAGCCTTGTTGGAGGAAGTATGGTGCTGAGGAAAGACCATGAAGTTTTCTGGCTGGATCCCTTTTCCTGCTTCCTGACTAAGGATCAAATGTGTCTACTAGCCTCCCATGTCTGGCTCCTAACTGGCTAGGAACTTAGGAGATTAGTATGGAAAACTGAATAATATGTACAAAACAAATTAAAGGTCTCACTGGAAGTGATTATGAGATATCATTAGAGCCATGGTAACTTTGAGTTTTCCAGATGTATTTTCACATCAACAGACAACAGTTTCCTACTGCCTTCACATTTATGGTTACTCTCCCAGCAGAGCCCTGATCCGTAAGGCAGAGGGTCTGGCAGTGGTCAGGACCAACCATACCCCGGAGGTTTCAATCTCAACATGTCTTTGGGGCACCTTTTAAAATGATGTTTATAACATTAAAACAAAACAAAGACAAAAAGCAAACAAAAATATATCAAAAATATCCCACCCAAAACTGGCACCAACCAGGATCCCAGAATCTTAGAACCCATTGTACAAATAAGAGGAAATCTAACTAAGATACACACTAAGTTCAGTAAAGCTGCTGTGTAAATGGCATTTCAAATCACTGCTGTCACCACTGACAGAGATGACGTCAGCTCTTTGCCACCTGAGTAAATAAATATTTATAAGGTGCTCTACGTCTGAAGAATGTCACACTGCTCCAACAGACTTCAGTTTCAGGCTAGAGTGAAACAGGCAGGTTCTTTAAAAGATCATCAACAACAACCCAGTCACCACATTTGATGAGTGGTCCACTCTCTTCTCTAATACAGGTAAGAGTGCTATTTTCAATTTCTACTCTTGGGTGGAAAGTCATCCCGAAATTGAAGCCACTTCACTGTCTAAGTGGTAAGAAGAAAGTTAATCCATCAGGACTGAGAGAGTAAGTTGGACAAGTACAGTTCCCTTGAGCAAACAGGGAAAGTCAGGACTGTTTTTTATTCCTTCAGCTGCAGCTTTTCCATCAGGCTTCTAGTTAGAAGAAAAAAGAAACCCATTAGCAGATAGACTGTTTTTGTTGTGGTGGTGGTTGTTTTTTTGTTTTTAACTTACAATTTACGATAAAGTTTCATAGCCCCCTCCACTGTCCTAGGGAGCATTACTACCATGGGAATTGTGAAAAAAGAGAAATGCCCATTGATGGTTGCTTCAGGTGTGCTAAACAATAAACGCCTGTGAAATATTGTCAGGAAGGACTAGGAAGAGTCACAGTGCTACTTGTGCCAATGGATAGCTGTACGTGGATTGCTGAGGTCCAGCCTCAGCTTGAGAGAGAGTCCTGAGGAAGGGGTGTCAGAGAGTGGTGGATGAAGGACTCAGAGTCAGTCATGGATGATGAAAGCTGACAGCTCTGTGTTCTGCTGGAGATAGCTTTCTGCTGGAGATCAGTCTCTCTTACAGACCAAAGGCCAGTTTTTACTTTGCATAAGCTACTTCCTTAGGAATTACTTATCAGTTCAGTCATTTAACCCCAAGTTCTGCTTTTGATTATCCCACAAATCAATATTTTATGACCTTAGACCCTTGACACTAAAGATAGAGCTATGTGACCAGAAGCAGCCATAAAGATAGAGCTACATGACCAGCAGTCAGTTCTGCTCCTTTGGAGCTGGAAAATGGCCCCATTGTTCTATTAGATTATTACTAGCCTTCTGTTTTCCAATTCTTCACTGCCTAAGCTTGGCTGTCCTGCAACTTGCACTGTAAACAGACTTGACCCAGAGATTTCCATGGCTCTGTCTTCTGAATGCTGAGATTAAAGATGTGTGCCACCATGCCTGGACTTAAGTTTTTCTTTACCTAGAACATGTTCTGTTCCAGGCTGCCCTTGACCTCAGAAATCTGTTTGCCTTTGTCTCCTGGGATTAAAGGTGTGCACCACTATTCCTGGGCCTAAGCTTTTCATGGCCACTATTCCTCCAGATCCAGATCAAAAGCCTGTGTTTTCCAGCCTCAAGATCTGGATCACAAGTGTGCCCTCCATTCCTAGATTGTAGTTTATACCAGTTAAACCAGGAGTCCAAACTACTCCTTGTTCAACTGCAAACACAGTAAGCTTAGCTCAGTGGGATCTTGCTCTGAGACTGACTTCCTAAGTCTCTTTAGACTTCCTTAATATCTTTCTGACAAAAGTGACTCATTAGTGAAGCTGCCTCTGTTTTTTTCAGGTCCACGAAGCCCCTCATACAATTCATGTTTCTTCCTTATATTTTTGCATAGTTGAGAAGTCCTATAAAGAACAGTTCTTACATTGATTTATATATTCTTGAACTTGAACTCATGTTTTCAGGGTTTTTTCCCACAGCCTTAAGGGCTATGATGAAGAACACTGCATTGACCATTCTGCTGAAAAACACCAGGCACCTTCTTGCTTCCTGGAATTGTGCTGTTTCTGATTATTATGGAGTATCCGGGGTAAACTTGGCAGGGAGAATATTCCCCAAAGGAGGAACACAAAATAGAATGTATACATTATTATACAAACAAGCTGAACAACTACAGCTAATGTCAGCACTGGAGCAGACCCACGCCCTGCTAGCTCTGCTCCAGGGGCGGGAACCCTGTCATAATGTCCCTTCCTTGGCCATGCTGAGCTTGGTAGTA
>JADRCC010162810.1:0-10888 GCA_019843855.1 Hylomyscus alleni
ACACACACACACACACACACACACACACACACACACACACACACACACACACACACAGCTCTGCACCCACAAGCACACATCCCCCCTGTTACCCTGTGTACATACAAAAATGAACACATACATGCACCCCCTAGATGAATAATGGACAAAAGCAAAAACCAAGTGAGTCCAAAACTGAGACAATGTCTACAGAATGTGTCTCATCTTTCAACTGGGGAGTTGGCTTTCTGCTCTGCTCTCTCGATGGTTACTTCTGCTGGAGCCATGTGTGGGTTGCTTCATTTTGAGGAACATCAATCACTCGTGCTTTAGGCTCTGCATGTCATGCTGCCTGTGTTCTGCCCAGGCTGATATTAACAGCTGCCACAGAAGGCCTGTTGGCACTGCCTTGTGCATTTGGTCTATGCCTGTTTTTGAGAATTTTCTCCATGGAGAGATGAGACAATATCTACCCTCCTCCTTATAAGGTCTCAAATGGCAACCCAGTGTTTCATTGCACGGAATTACCCTGACAAAGAGCCAATGGGTTTATTGAGCTTAATTACAGAGCAGGGGTTGGGGATTACAGACAGTAGTGTGAGTGTTCCCAGAACATACACCCTGCAAAGTCCTACCATGGATGATGGGTTCCACATGGACACATATATGGATCCTGAAAGGAAAAGTATTGGCTTAGGAACTTCAAGACTGTGTTCTCAGACCAAGTTTTCAAAACAAAGGAGATTTATTTGCCTCGGGGGAAGAGAGGACAGAGAATAAGGGACAAACATAGGAAGATGGAGGATGAAGGAGAAAGAGAAGGGGGAGGCGACGAGGGAGAGGGAACGGGGATATTTGTCCTTGAGTGGGAAAAAGACTGCCTCTGGATAGAGAGGAGAGAGGTGCGGTGGCGTATAAAGGTAGAAGGGAATCCTTGTGTTTGGATGAGGTGGTTACTTTCAATTGGGCATGTTAATTAGGTGAACCAAGGGAGGCTTCTGATTGCTGGACTTCAATGTGTTGCTAGTTGGACCTTGGTAGTCAGCACCAGGAGGAGGGATTGGCCAAATATGGAAATAACTTGGGGGCTGGCTAGCTTTAGGAATATAATATGATGGCTATTAGCAAGGCTGAGGGAGTCGGAGAAGGGTAAGGCCTACCAGAGCCATGTTTGCTATGCTCTAGCTAGCCAGAGCCCCTTCAGAGCTCTCTTCCCTTGTAGCTTCCATGGCCTTGTGCCTCTTCTAGCTGTTTCAACTTGTTTACAAGTCCTTGTCAGCAATCCTTACAGCTTGCTGAGGAGAAAAATCTCGTCAGTTTCAGGGACTTCCTGAAGCTATACTTGAGCTATCCTGAGATAAAGGAGCCTCCTTGCAGGATGGTTCACTTTCCCTTAGAACATCCTGTTGTTTTATCTCCCTGTAAACATTCTTTCTTTCTCTCTGTCTCTGTCTCTGTCTCTGTCTCTCTTTCTCTCTCTTGTTTTTTTTGTTAATATCTTTATTTCACTCCCCCTTCTCTTCCCAGTCCCACCCTTACAAATCTCTCCTCTCCTTGTCCCCTCCACTTGGGTACCACCCATCCTGGGGCATCTAGTCCTAGCAGGGTTAGGCATATCCTCTACCACTGAAGCCCAATCAGGCAGAGGTAGCAGAAAGGAGATCCAATAGCAGGGAACAGAACTGAGACAGCTGTCACTTGCCTTGTTAGGGGACCTACATGATCACCAAGCTGCACATTTGCTACAAATGTATAGGGAGGGGGTCTGTGTCCAGCTCTTGCATGCTCCCTGGTTGGTGGCCCAGGCTCTGTGAGTCCCCATGGTTCCAGGTTAGTTTACTCTGTGGGTCTTCCTGTGGTGTCCTTGACCCCTCCAACTTGTTCACTTCTATCCCCCACTCTTCTACAAGACTCCCTGGGCTCTGCCTGATGTTTGGCTGTGGGCCTCTGCATCTGCCTCCATTTGCTGCTGGATAAAGCCTCTC
This sequence comes from Hylomyscus alleni, assembly GCA_019843855.1. NCBI lineage: Eukaryota > Metazoa > Chordata > Mammalia > Rodentia > Muridae > Hylomyscus > Hylomyscus alleni. The sequence goes on from JADRCC010162810.1 coordinate 1,965, forward strand.
AGGAGACAATGATGCTAGGTTCCTATCTGCAAATATAGTAGAGTATCATTAATAGTGTCAGGGGTTGGGTCTCTCACATGAGATGGGTCTTAAGTTGGGGCAGCCTTTGTTTGGCTGTTCCCTCAGTCTCTGCTCTATCTTGCTCCCTGAACATCTTGTAGGAACGACACATTTTTGTTTGAAGGTTTTATGGGTTGATTGATGTCCCCTTTCCCCCTCAGGAAGTCCTGCCTGGCTATAGGAGGTAGCCAGTTCAGTCTCTATATCCCCCTCTGATAGGAATCTCAGATAAGGTCACCCTCATAGACTCCTCTTATGCTCCCCCATTCCAGTCCTCCAGCTAGTCACCAGAGAGGGGGAGGGGGTAGCAGGGAGATGGGTTTGAGAATGGACATCCTGTGTCTTAATTTGCTCCCATCCAATATGAACATCTACAAAATACTAACTCAAAGTACTTTCCTTGAGAAATGGAAGAGAGCAGGAGGTAGCTGAGCTGGTAAAGTGCTTGCTACACCTACCTTAATTGTTCTCTGAGATCCATGTTTTTAAAGATGTAGGCATGGTGGCATTGAGGAGAAAAGAAGGTTCTGGAGGCATGCTAGCTGGGCAGACTAGGCAGACTGGTGCACTCTAAGGCAGTGACGAACACTGTCTCAGAAAGGTGAGGCAGGGGCTGGAGCGCAGCCCTGGAGTTAACAGTAGTTGTCGTTCTTACAGAGGACCTGACTTTGATCCTCAGCACCCCCATGGATGCTCACAGTCATTAAAACTCCACTTCCAGGGTATCCAGTGCCTGCTTCTGATCTCTGCAGGCGCCAGACACTCATGTGATACACAGACATATATGTGAGCAAAACACTCATAGACATAAAATAAAATAAATATATCCAAAAAATTAAAAAGGAGGAGAAAACAAGGTGGACAGCACCTAAGGAGTTATAGCAGAGGTCAGCCTCTGATATCTACCTGTGCTTGTACACACTTACTCATACAGACATATACATACACACTTATGTACACACAAACTCATATACTGTACACACACCCACACTCACACCTACAAACACACGCATACACACACCCACATGCACACATTCACACATACTCATATAGACATATACACTTATGTACATACACTCATACATAATACACACACACTCACTCATACACAGCTATAAGCACACTCATGTACACACACACAGGCACACACTCACACATGCCCTATTGAAAGTACACACTCATGTGCAAAGCCACTACCCACAAACTGAAAGTTATGCTATATCTCAGCTCCTAAAAAAAGGCATTTTATGTTTGGTTTTATTTAATCTCTACAATAGTCCACTTAATCCACATACTTTTTCTGAATAGTTTCTGAGAAGCTGAGAAAATTGCTTAAAGCCACATAGTTACTATATAATGAGCAGGCCTTTCAGTAGTGTTCAGTCAGTTGCTTTTTATAAGTTTATTATAGCTAAAAACATTGAAAATAGAATAAATTCAGCAGAATTAAAGAAAAACAACCCCCACTTCTTGTAGACTGCATACTAGTTCAGTGTACTTTCTTCTAGTTTGTTTTGCATGTATCATATATGAAGTCAAAAATATTTCGTAACTAGAGCTGGGGAGGTAGGTTGAACAAGCATGAGCCTATGAGTTTTGATTCCTAGCAGCCTGCATACACGCTGGGTGTAGCAGTGTGCATCTATAAGCACAGTGCTGGGGAGTAGGGGATCAAATGGGGGAGATCCTAAGGGCTCCAGGGCCACCCACTGCAGCAGAAACAGAGCTCCTGGTTCAGTGAGAGAGTGTATCTCAAAAAGTCACACACAGAGCAACTGACGTTGATCTCTGGCCTCCACACACACACGTATGGTTGAGCACAACCCCAAATATGTACACATGCTTTCATGTGCCACACATCGTTTTGAATTATGATAACTGAAAAGCTCATAAATGTTGGCCATGCCACACTGAGAGTCTCCTTAAAAGAAAATATTAGTGAGCTGCTAAATAAGTTCAGTTTGTGCTAGGCAGTAAGGTTCTAAATATATGGGCCTGCAAGATGTACAGCCACAAAATTAGGATGCAGCGCGATGAATGTTTTAATGACAATTAGTCCTGGGACTTTTGGAGATCATGGGAGATATGCAGCCAAAGGAGAGAGTGATACTTAAGACTCAATTCCATGGAACAAGAACCATCTGAACTGAGTATTGCAGCAAATGAAGTAACCCTGTGGATGTTGTAGGCGAGGGGGTCAGGGGGTCAGGGGAAGGCAGGGAGAGGCAGGGAGAAGCAGGAGGAGGCAGGAGTGGTCATCCTAAGTAGAGCTACATGTGCACATAAGTCTCTCAGGACCTGGAAGATTATTTTAGCATGCAGCATCTCACACCACCCCATCCCCGAGAAATTCCACACTGGATATATTAGCCCTTGCTTCCATAGAAGACACAAGTTAGGGACTCATCAGTAGTTTTCTCTTTCACCTACCGCACAGAGTCACTTAGAATTCTAGGCTCATGCTTCCAGGAGAAAGTTACACAGTCTTCGATGTATCCAGTGGGAAATATATATTTTTACCCATGGCAGAAAATCTGTTTAATCATTTGCACATAATAGACCATATGCTAGCGCGGGGCTGCAAGGTGACATGATAAAGGCAGAGAAAATGACTTGCCACAGGTTTGGGTGATGAATGTATCAGACAGGTCTTCGCCTGGGGAAAGAGCGGAGATTCAAGGGTGCTCAGGTATAGGAAAAAGTCTTCCCCATCTGGAGGGCCATGGCCATTACTACAGAGGTTGTGCCGGGCAGGTACAGTTCTCGCTTAATGAAACATTGAGAAGAAGGGCAGCGTCCCTGCCTGAGTCTCCTCTAAAGATGGATTGAGAAAGAAGCAAAATCATCTTTGTCTGAGCAGATCAGCTGAAAAAATCATGAACCTGTAACAGTATCTCTCTGGCGTATAGAGATTCCGTGTTCTACATGCAGCCATACATCTCCCCACTTTTGATCCAGTCCCGTTGCTCCCTCACACCCACCCGACTCCTTGCTAAAGTTTCGCGTGTGAAAGAGTAATGAATGACTTCCGGAGGAGACCTCTCAGGACAGCTTCTTGCGTGCTGCTGAGCAAGAGCAGTCTGCAGAGTAGAGTCACGGTGGAGACAGCTGGGAGAGGCGAAGGAACTCGAAGAAGGTCACAGCCAGTGAGTAGAGTTGGGATTTGACCCCATGTCCCTTCGACTTCTTCAGAACGCAATACTTTCCTCGGCTAAGCTGCAAGAATCTGGGGTGTACTTGTTGATTTGGGGCTGTGTTCACGTGCATGTGGAGGCCAGAGGGTTACGCAAAGTGTCTTCCTTCGTCATCCTCGAACTTATCATTATTATTTGCTTTAGGGAAGATCTCTTACTGAACTTGGAGTTCACAGAGTGGTTAGCAGATTAGCAGGCCGCTGTGCTCCTGTATCAGGGGTTCTCAACCTTCCTAATGCTGAGGCTCCTCAGGTTGTGGTGAGGCCCAACCCTAACATTATTTTTTTGTCCCTACTTCATCATTGTAATTTTGCTACCGCTATGAATCGTAATTCAAATAGTTTTGGAGACAGAGGTTTGCCAAGGGGGTGGAGAATCACGGTCCTAAATCTTCTCACCTCCCTTCTCCCATTGCTGAGATTATAGGCTCCTGTTACTGCAACTGATTTTAGTTTATGTTTTTTAAACATAGATGCTGGGGATCTGAATTCAGATCGGCATGTTTGGGGTGGTAAGTACTTTGCCCACAGAACCATTCTCCCCAACCCCTTGATTTTTTAATAATAAAGTTCTTTTACTAGAAAAAAGAAGAAATCAGTACTGGAAAGCTTGATCAGCCTCAGTGTTGTAACTGGCCTCTGTGCTTGTATCAGCTTCCTACCGTTTCTCTTCTTCTTGCTGTACAGTCTAACTCTGCTTCCCAAATCATACCCCCATGCCCTACCCCTACCCCCAGAGATCCTCTCCTTATGTTTTATCTCAACATCAAGATTAAACTTCTCAGTTTTAAACTGCTTTCCTCCAGCTCTCCCCACCCCCCACATCTTAATATATGCAAGCTCTATCTATCAGGTTCTGACACATGCAGGACGGGGGCTTTGCTAGTTTCTTTGTCCCTACCTGGAGAGCAGAGGCAGTTAGATTAAGGAAATCTACCCAGAATCCAATCACCTATTATCCCTTCAGCAGTTCCTCCCACCCTGTGACAAAACATTACCTCCTACTTGGCTTGTGGGATAGCTCCTGAAAATTGTCCCTATTTCAGCTGTGGACTACTTAGCTCATTCTCTACTCAATAGCTAGCACAAAGCTTTTAGAATGGAGGGAGATCATGTGCTCTTTCCGCTCAGAGTTCTCAGATTATTTTTTCCTATGCGATATCTGAATGCTTGCTGTGAATCCTCTATGTCCCTTTAAATTCTGTCTGCCTATCTATCTATCTATCTATCTATCTATCTATCTATCATCTGTCTGTCTGTCTGTCTGTCTGTCTATCTATCTATCTATTATCTATCTATCTATCTATCTATCTATCTATCATCTATCTGTCATCTATCTGTCTGTCTGTCATCTATCTATCTATCTATCTATCTATCTATCTATCTATCTATCAATCATCTATCTGTCATCTATCTATCTATCTATCTATTGTCTATCTATCGTCTATCTATCTATCTATCTATCTATCTATCTATCTATCATCTAACTATTATCAATCATTCACAATGTGTTTGTGCATGCCTGCATCCTTGGAGGCCAGAGGACAACCTCCATTTGTCATTTCTGAGGAACTGCCCTTGTCTATGGTCATACCACTTTGAATGCACTATGTAGAGCTGAGGGTGACCTTGAACTCCTTAACCTCCTGCCACCAACTATTCGGCTGGGATTACAAGTGTGCTAGCACATAGGGTTTATGTGGTGCTGAGGATTGATCTCAGGGCCTTACACATTCTAGGCAAGTGCATTACCAACTGAACCACAACCCTGATTTCCTTTTCTTCTAATGACTTTTGCATTTAAGTGAATTTAGTGAAGAAAAACATTAGATTGGCTTATTAAAAAAATCAGAGTGAGAAAGTGTTCCTATCTAATTGAGACTTTTAGGTTATTTAAAAAAGATATTTTTCCTTTCCCACCTCTCTTCCTTTTTTTAAGGTAAAACTATCTAAGAGAATACACACAGATTTGCTTGAGAGAAATCCCTCCAGCCCGGGAGGAAATCACTCAAATCTAAACCATATGTGATATGTAAAGTAGCATTTTGAATATTCATGTTATGATGTGAAAATCAGATCCCCAGAACTATGAGTTCCTCGGAGTGAATGGCAATGAAGACAGCAGTGTGAATGTCACCCCTCTAGGGAAAACTGCCACAGCTTTGCTCAACATCCTTTCTCCCCCATAGATTGGCCACTAGAGAAAAGTCATTCTTACAGACACAACAAACATACCTTTATTCTAATTATATGGGGCACTTCAGACAGAAGACACATTTTAGCACATATTTCCGAGTGAAGTTTAATCCTGTAGTGTGATGTTATTATTCTCACTGTTCTTCTGGCTTAGCTAGCCTTTTGCAACATCAGCAATTCATTTGTTTCTGCTTATCCCAGTCCAGCTGAAATAACCTCCGAAATGTATTGTGTGTTTACTTACAACCTCCACATTCACAGTTCTGTCTCTAAAGCTTCAGCTATTATGCCAAATGCCTCTCTCTCTGCTTTCATTCATCTGGTTAGTAGCCCTCTCAACAGATTTGCCTCAGACCAATCAAAAGGATCTTCAGTTTCTTTTAGTAGAGAAAGAGAGAGGGAGGGGGAAAGTTGGATTGCTTTACAGTATGCATCTCGCCTTACTTTAATGAATGCATTTTATATTCTTATTCTTGGACACCTACTAAGTCCATTTCAGCATTATTCATCTTCATTTACACTGTAAATGGATTTTTTTTCAATTGCAAATTGTTTACAAAACCTGTATCAGGATACTTTTACAGCTGAATGAATGGATCCATATGTCCATAAAACGCAATCAGCCTTTGGCTTATATCAACAAGTTTCCCCTTTGAAAGAAGCTAGCTAATAGGGAGGCCTAGGAGAGGGGCGGTTAATCCTGATTCTAGAATACTCTTTTGTGGATATGACTGTACTTTTTTCACTGGCCTCAGGTTCTAATGTTCTCACTTAAGGAGATGGCAGTCTGTGAATGGAGTTCAATTGGTAGAGTGTTTGCCTCGCATGCAGGAAATCCTAACAACATCACTGCATAAAACTGGGCATGGTACACACACTTGAGAAGATAAGAAGTTTGAGGATCCAGAGACAAGAGGCATAACACAGCACTCAGGGCTGCATAGGTAGTCAGCTCTGGGGCCTGGTATAGGGAAGACCAAGTGAAGGTGAGGGCCAGATGGTAGGCAGGAGCTTTCCTGATATTTCCTGAGAAAGGCAAGGCAGGGCAGGATGAACAGTCCAGTGCTGACTAGTCTAAAACATTCTGGTACCTAGAAGGTATGCGAATGTCTGAGGCTGCCCTGAGATTATTAAGGATGAGTATTTCCTCCTGAGGTATATGGACCAGACGAAATAGAGCTCAGCATGTGTCACCTAGTTTGTCTGTGACAGTTTCCTGGTTGGTCCTTTTGCTGCCTTTAAGAATGGCCTTGAGGGGACAGTCTATCTCAGCTGTAAGGGATTTTCAAAGATGTCAGAAGATGACAGTGCATAGGATATCCATGGTCACGACTATGCAGTGTAAGCCTCTCAGGTCCCACTGTGTCTCAAGGTGTTCTATTACTTGAATGTCTGCCTGAAATGGGAATGTTTTCAAATCTTTAGAGGCTGTAAAATGGTTCAGTGGTGAAGAGGGATTATTGCTAAGGCTGAGGACTTGAGTTTGATCCCCAGGACCTACTCAGAGGGAAAGAATAAATTCCTGCAGGTTGTCCTCTGATCTCCATACCCACACCATGGCATACAACTAATCCACTTACCCTCACAATAAACAAAAACATGTTAAAAAATAAAAAAAACCCAAATATTGTAGATGACCACAGTTGAATGGACATTTATTAAAATTTCAATTCATGTTATAAAACAAATTTATCCATGAAAGTGTGTCTGATTAGTGGCCACAAATCTCAATTCTTTCCCATGAACTTACATGGAATTTTGCTTGGAGAATTGTATTGCTCTTGCTGAGAGTTATCAGTAATGCATTGGAGTGTTGGGGTCCAGGAGTCAACTCACAAACCACACAAACACCAATCTCAATCAGATAGGGATCGTCTGTTGAACATTCAGCCCAGGACTGATTGATCAGAGTCAAAGACCAGACTCTAAGCTGATTTTGACCCTGAGCCAGAATCCTATAAAACTTTTAAGCCTGAAATCGACAAATATCTTGTCAAGTTATTCCACCAATCAGAATTTAAGAATAGGGGACTTCCTTAGTAACATATCTTTGTTGTACAGTTATCTTATTCCTGTTGGTTGAGTTATTCAACTATGGGGTGGGAGCAACTTGCCTTGCCTTGTATTCATGTCTCAACTTGCTAACCAGGATGTCAGTTATCTACATACACATCTCTTTCTACCAAGACGAATGTCAATTCCCAGGGAGGTCTTGGGAACTTAAACTTTATTTGACTTCTATTCAAAGTGGAAGTTTTATTCTAAATAGCTTCTAATATTGGTGCAGGTGTCTTTTTTTATTTTGGGGTCCATCCCAGGGGCAGCTTATAAAGGCAGAAACCATAAAAGCTCATACACAGGTGCAAGAAATGCTGTGAGGTGGTTGGTTCAGATCCGAGCTTATCGTGGCTAACTATACAAAGCAGTTTTAACTGACCTCTATTGTGACTGTTTTCCAGGAACACCAAAGCACAGAACATAACAGAATTTGCACTCAACTCAGGCGTGAGGAAGTTCCCAGGAACGGTACATAAGAAAGTTTCCTTGTAGCATTTAGTAACAGCGTATGAAAAAGTTTCTTTATAGCATTAGTAACAGCATAAAATGGCTAGCTAGACAGGTAGCTGTTACCCAGGCTTTAACAGGAGAAAGCAAGTGAAAACCTGGAGTTGATCCGTTATCACTGTGGAGAGAGGAGGGGGAAGAGGAAGACCTCTTTGGCAGCTTAAAAAATAGTCTGCAGCTGGAGGACTGACCAGGGATCAGGCATGGTGTAGAACTCCACAGAAGGCTAAACCGTAAGCCCCAGCTAATTCCCCATCTTAAAGTCGGGGCCTCAGCTTGAACTGAGGGGCTGTGAGAGTTAATCTTGGTTGGCAGTTTGATTGCCTCTGGAAACAAATCACAGAAAGCTTCTGGGGAAGTCTGGGAGGGAATTTCCAGGGAGGATTAGCTACAGATCGAAGGCCCTCCCCCACGTGGTCCGCGCCTTCCACTGGTGGCCCAGATGGAGAGGTCTGAGGAGCAGCTGGGCTGCGTGCTTGCCCATCTGTCTCCACTTCTTGCTGGTCAATGTGTCTTAACCTGTCACCGCCGCTCTGATCCTCCGCTGTCAGTCAAAACCTTCTTCTTCAGCCTTCCAATACAGACTGAAGACCAGCAACCCCGCAGAACCCCGCAGAACCCTGCAGAACCCTGAAGGCTTCCAGCATCAGCTCAGGCCTGCTGAGGCACCCAGCCTCATAGGATGAGCAGATACCTGGGTCTTGATGCTTCCACATCGCCAACAGTGCGATTGTTAGGCTATCCAGGCATTTTTATATAAGTCATTCTGATAAATTCCCCTTTACTCTGTATTCATTCTCTATTGATTCTGTTCTTCTAGAGAATCCTGAGCAATATAGTGGGATTAAGACCACACGCATGCACTTGCACACACACACACACACACACACACACACACACACACACACAC
>JADRCC010162814.1:0-11821 GCA_019843855.1 Hylomyscus alleni
GGGGGGGGGTGCAGGGGGGATGACACTTATGTCTAAGTCATATTTCAGAGGCAAGCATTTTAAACTAGAGAATGACGCCATTCAGACTTCCAGTGAGGAATGAAAGTCAGAACCATGGTACAGACACAAGGCCGCTAAGAACTCCTCTGTCCATGGTGAAACGGGTCCTCAGGAGCTCCCTTCTCGCCTTGCTCAGTTCAGTCCACGTGGGATGGGCCCTATTCTCAGCCTATTTGCCCTCCCCAAGTCCTCGGCCACAACCAAATCACCTGTGTGAGTCTTAATCAGCCTGCCTCAATCAAAAGATACTTTGTCAACTAATGAGGAAAAGTCTGTTCTCTTAGCCAAGCGCTAACACCTAATTCCACTATACCAGTTCTCACCGGAGCTCTCCAGAAGAGAAGATCCAAGAGAGGGGAGCAGGAGGAATTTATGCTGCTCCCCCCACCCCCGACCCCAGAATCTAGATAGTTTCTCCAGGCAACTGGTTGGTTATGAGACAAGGCGCTTTGATTGGGCCCTGTCACACAGCTCCCTGGCCTGACTCCTCCCACTCTACTCATTTCCGGTATTCTCTAGTCTGTTTATTAAAAGTATCCATTTGTCAGAATCCTGGAGAGCTCTACAAAGGGGTGGGTTCAGGATGAAGATGGCTGCTTCCCTCCAAGAGGCAGAGATTCCGAGGGGAGGGGACAGAGCGGGAGGGGACCCCAACAACTTCTCTGGTGGAAATTTTTAAATCATTTTAATTCAGTGACAACTGCATTATGCAAATGAACGCAGTCGTTTGTAACAGTTACAGCTGTAATAGCTACGGGTTTTTAAAGGCGCGGTGGGACTTTAATACAAAGATCCCCTGTTTCTTCTCTCTTCCGCAGAGGTGCTAGGAAAATCACTGTCTGCGGCAGGAAAAACACCCGAGTTGAACAGAGCCCCCTTTCTAGAAAAGGGACCTGCAGAAGTATTTAAAGGGAATGTTATCTTTTAATTAAAGTAGTGAGGGGCTTGGGCAGCTTCGAAGGCCACAGGCAACAGAAAAATATCCTGTCTGTAAAACCAATCTTAAAAAGCAAATAGAACCATTCTATGCTAATTATAGCCTTCACCTGAGGTAGAAAATTATATGTCCTTAGCATCAAATTTCCTTTTTTTGAAGAATTCTCAATGTGAGGAGAGATGTACTCCTTCACAGTAACACCCGTTAACACTTAAAGAGGAAAAGACGAGTGTGGTGTGGTGTGGTGTGGTGTGTGTGTGTGTGTGTGTGTGTGTGTGTGTGTGAGTGATTTGCCATTGTGCAATACAAACTACTTTAAATATTTTATTTCCTTCTCTAAATAACCTTGCAAGGCAAGTTTTATTTATCTCCATTTTTATAGATGAGAACAGTCCAACAAAAGACTGACCAACCCATCAAAACCACCAGCAGCTTCTGATAGAGCTATGGAGTCAATCAGTTACTCTCCAAATGGATCCTGGACCCATAATGGTAACCTCACCTTTACTGAGTTCTTCCCAGGAATGAAAACTCAGGAGGTTCTCTCCATTCCTACCCGGCCTTCGAGCCGTTTTAGAGGAGGCCCAGAAAACTTTTAAAAAAGAACACACTTAACTACAACTATTAGCGTCATGGGGTGGGCGAGGGTATGTATGCCCCAAGGAACTTGTCCTAAGGTCAGAGGACAATCTTCAGGAATTAAGTTCTCTCCTCCCAGCCAAGCAGGTTCCTGAGACTGAACTCAGGCCATCAGGCTTGGCAGCAAGCACAGTTACATGCTGAGCCATCTTGCTGGCCCCCTAAGCATTATTTGAAGACTCCAATGTTGGCTTATTTGTTTACGGTAACCTTCTGGTTTCTTCTTCCTAAAGATTGTATACTTTTAGCTCCCCTACAAAAGAAACCCATTCCCCGCCCCTTCCCTGTGTCTCATCCACTGAAGCAACCACCTGACCCCTCAGCACTTGTTGATTGACAAGCTTTTCACAGACACCTTAAATCAAATAAGAGACATCTTGGCCTCGTTGAAGACAGAGCCCCAGGCTTACAAAGTCCTTGACTTGTGGCACTAACTGTAGTTAGGTACCAGGGCTCCTGGACCAGAGCCACCTTAAACACACCCTGCTTTGGTGCCCTGTCCATGTGGTACTTTATAAGTCTTAGCCAGCCTTACAGATGTACACAGGGGTTGCTTCACAAAATGCGTCTGTTGAGCTGTGTCGTATTTTTAACTGAAGCGTGATTCACAAGCTCAGTGAATGCTAATGGGCTAAAAAAAGGAAGGTTCAACCAGGTGTTACTGTAAATAGGTGCTGAATGGCAGCAGCCATAAATCAGGCAGAGCAGACAAGCGAATCCCACAATATAATAAAGAGTCCCAAGTTTCCCTCCCGGCATCTGGAACCCAAGCTTCCAATACAAGGTGTGGTGGGCTTTTGTTTGGCTTTATATAAAACTGATTTTGTTTACCATCTGCTTGTGCCCATCCTGTGACAATCAGTTTGGTCTAGCAAAGACTCAAAGATGGTATGGTGTACCCAAAACTCTGCAATCTTAATTTCCCCCAAAATCTCACAGAAGTTGCCTCGGAGACAGGGCATCAGCTGCAGTCATAGACCCATTTAGAGCTGACTGAAAGATTAATGACTTGTCCTGCACTGATCTCCTCTTATTAGTAATCAGTAGGCCTGTCCCATCTGTCATTTCCCTAGAAAGAAAATGTGTATTTAATCTCCCTGTTAACTCTCAACTTAGCTTCCTGGGGCGGGAGACACACATACATTTGGTGACAACGCCTTCCAGGTGGATTATGTTTGGGTGGTCAAACTGTCCCATGATGCTGGCCTCACTCAGGAAGTCCCTCCTCTGCTTGTCAGTATAACCAGCTTTCAGAGTCTTGATGGCCACACAGATCTCTCTCTTGCCGGGCACCTTGAGACGCCCACTGCAGACTTCTCCAAATTCACCTGCGGGAGAAGGATTCAAGATGCATCAGAAATGCATTTAAGACAAAATAACCTTCATTGTATGCTTATTATACGGCAGGGGCCTATCTAGGGAACCACAGTGACGGATTTCATTTCGTCCTTCCCAAAGCCTTGTAGGAGGGACTGTTCTCAGGGGCACCATTTTATCACAGGAAACTGAAGCTTAAGGTAAAGCGCACCAAAGTCTCCCGGCTTTGGAGAATTAGAGCATTCTGAATCCACCCAGTCTGGCTACAGATCTTATGTGTTCCTTTATTTTATCCGCATGTTCATTTTTCCTGAGATTAAAATACACATTTACACCAAAGTTCCTTACAGAACATTGCATTTATACTCTGATTAGGGAAATCTCAGTGAATAACATTTACGCATATGGACATATATCCAATACACTCATACATGTGAATGTAATTGTGTGATTTACATACATATTTAGCATTTACAAAGGAAGCTGACTATCAGACAGACACTCAGATACTTACCAACCCCTATGACTTTTTCAATTTTAATGCAGGATGCATCGATTTCTTTGGCAAATTCTCGAACTGCCTGGTTGGGGTCTTCATATGTAAAGGGATCCACATAAGTTCTAACACCTAAGAAATGAACATGGGATATAAAGTGAAAAAGCCCTTTGAGTAGCAAAAGCTGGGTTAACTATATGGTCGTTGACATATGAAAATGTTTAAATGCTTGCTCTGGTTTTCATTAGTGGGTAAACAAAGAATTTGCTAGCTGCTCAAGACGCTGTAGCTCTACTGACTTCCTGGAATGTCCTCGCACTTCAAGGATAAGAGTTTAAAAACAACTCGTCCCTGGAGGAAAAGTGAATCTCTTATCAAAAAATTTGGAATGAGTTGGCAGGCTCCTTTCTCCCAAGGAAGCTCCTAGCTTTATTGTCCTAACCCTGAAGTCAAACCGTACCCATCATTTCAAGTACTTGTCCCTTATCAAAGACAACAGGCACTCTCAGTCTCCACAGGCCCTGTCTACATTCAGCATTGTCACATCTCCCCCATAGCTAGGCCAACTAAGTACATGACCAATAATGAACAGACTTAGATTAAACCTAGATTGATATGCATCGGAGGAACACTGTCCTCTGGTTGATTTGAGAATAAAGACTCTAAACTGGATCTCCACTTGGATTCTGTTTTAGAGAGAAGGTTCAGCTGGAGGTAATGCTTCAGTCTCGCTGAATGTCGTGGATACCGTGGGTACAATTCTGCCACGCATCACACTCACAGACAAGTTGGAAGTCACAGCTTCCTTTGGTATTTGCACTGGGGACTTGAGGATGTCCAGTACCAGCTGACCAAATCTCTGTGATTGTCCAAACGTGTCCGTCTTTTTCCTTTTCTTCTCCTTAGTCATTATGAAGAACTGAGTAGGCTACAGTTTTCTCACATGACACTACCTTGTCATCTCAGAAAGTCCTGTGCAAACCATTGCTCGGCCATCTGAGCCATCCTTTAAGTGTTTTGAACTTCTTAAATCAATGTCTTTGAACTTACTCTTGGAACCTATTTGTAACCTCAACATCTAGAAAACTCTTGATGGCTGTCACCCCAGCAACGCAGACTGCCACCACAAAACTTCCTGTTCTTTTGCCATTCCACTCCTCCCCTAGTTTTTCATTCACAAGAATAAAATATTGACCCATCACATCTTGCTGCCCAGCTCCAGAAATGAAGCAGCTAAAGGAACACTTTTCCAGAGCAGATGAAATGTGCAGACTCCGTAGGACTTCCTGCCTTTAACCTCACGTTTTACACAGTTCTGACTCACCAATTGCACCTTGACATCCTTGAAGAATGTTATTTGGATAAGGAATGCATTACATAAATATTCATAGGCACATTAACCAACATTTCGAAGTTCGATAACACAAAGCCATGCTCTAAAAATGAAATTACTTTCGGAACCAATTTTTTTTAATACCTTGATTCAAATGTTTCTCTTCATCTGCTTCTTGTTTCGCTTTGCTGTACTTACTCCGCCTATTAAAATTAAAAAAGAAAAGGAAAATGATTTCCAATACAAAAATCTATAACAAAAAAAAAAAAACTTACAAGTAAATTATTTCAACCACAACACAAGTCGGGTAGATAGGCAGTGCACACCTTGTCACATAGGGAAACTGAGGCTTAGGGAGAGGTAAAATAATAAAGATAAAAGTATAACCTATGTTATGTCGGGGTTAAGAGCTGAAGCCACCAGAGCCCAGAATCTCTGATTGGCTATTTTTCCCACATAGCTAGCTTGCTTGCCTTTCTCTTTCTCTCTTTGTTTCTTTCTTTGTTTCTTTCTTTGTTTCTTTCTTTCTTTCTTTCTTTCTTTCTTTCTTTCTTTCTTTCTTTCTTTCTTTTCAGTGTGTGTAAGAGAACTTATGTGGGCCTGCACACATGGGTGTGTCATTCAGAGGACAACTTTGGACAGTTGATCCCCTCATTCTACCTTCATATGTCTTTTAGAGATTAAACTCAAGTGCTTTTTCATTCTGAGCCATCTTGCTGGTCCTGTATACACATTTTTAATTAAAGCAAGTTTCATTAGTGAAATGGCAGTAACACTCAGTGTGTGATAGGTAATGAACACATCTTGTTGCTATAATCATGATAGCATCATAACACCTCATTATCACGTTAGGTTTCAAGGATTGGGGATTTAGCTCAGTAGTAGGTAGGGTTCCTACAAAGAGCAAGGTCCTAGGTTAGGTCCTCCTCTGGGGGGCTACAGGTTGGGCGGAGGAACCTACCTAACCCTATAGCAGCATATAAGATACAAATTTTAGAAAGTTCAATATTTGCTTTGTACTTGACTACATTCCAATAGATTTGGTAGACCACTAGGTCTTTAAATGCTCTTCCAATAAGAGGTACCTTGTCTCAAAATTTACATACTGCTTGTCCCTAACCTGTTGGAGTGAGAATTTTTTTTTAATAAACCTTTGGGAAATATAAATCTCTAATACATATAAATCTTGAATCAGGAAAATATGAATCACTTATATAAAGTGGAAAAATCAACTCAAGACTTGAAAATTTAAAACAAATATATAAATGCATACACACACATGTATATGCATATGTAATTTTGTGTCTGAGTATGAGGTACTAGAAATAGAACCCAGGGCCTATCATAGGCTAGGTCAGCATTCCACACTGGACTATATCCCTGGCCTTTAAATATACACTTTATGTTTAATGAGGAAAAATTATATCACGTAAAATAGTTATAAAAATTAACTCATTTATTACAGTTCTCTTCACTTTGGGAGATTAAAAGAAAATTAGGGAATAAAATGTGTTAATATATGACTCTATGTAAAATTTACAATAAAATTAATCATTGTGCTGTGAGTTTCAAAGGCAAGTGTGTTTGTATTCTAATCAGATAGATGTCCTCAAACCTTCAACTTTGAACAGGTAGAAAGGCTAGATAACCCTACAGACAAGATAAGAAAGTAGCATAGAGACTAAAAGAGACAGCCCACCTCTGGCAGAGCAGAAAGCACATGCGCGGCCCTGGGCACATGCGCAAAGCTCCCTCCCACGTCCTCTCATTTGTCAGCTATGTAGGCACCGACTCAGCAATCAGACCCTCAGAGCCCACAGATGTTCCTCTACGTGGATAATTCCCTTGCAAATAATAATACCTTGTGCTCTTACATTGCATTTAACTTTTCAAAGTAGTCTCATTATATACATTATCTCCTCCCCTAGCTGTTTGCAAAGCATGAGCCAGCTTAGCAAAACAGAGACCCCAGTTACCACAGTTAACTGCAAAGTGCATATTTCAGTACCAAATAACAGCCTGTGTTTTCCTTTGCAGTTAGCTTTTCAAAGGGCCTTCAAAGGGTCTATTATTTAATTGCTTGTTCACAACAACCCTATGAAAGGAATCAGGTGGAAACCACATGTTCAGCTCCATTGTACAGATGAGGACCTGGTACAGGCAAGGATGCAGAGCCAGGGGCATCACTCACATCCCTCTCCCCTGATCCAGTCCAGCCCTGCACAGTGCCTCTCCCAGAGGAGATGAAGTGGGAAGATAAATGATGAGACTTAATCAGACATTTAAAACTATTGATTGATTGTGTGCGTGTGTGCGAGCGCCCATGCAAGTATGTTCCATGTGTATGTAGGCGAGTGTGTGGAAGGGTGTACATGTGTATATGTGTGTGCGTGTGCATGCATGTGCAGACAGCAGAGTAAAGCCTTGGGTGGCCCTCCTCACAAGCTTTCCACTTTTTGAGATTATATGTCTTTTACTGTGTCTTGGGGCTCACTAGCTATCCATCTTGTCCCTCTACCCCAAAGTGGATTATCAGCATACATACCAGCATGCTGGGTTTAATCTGGTACTGCTTGGGTTCTGAGACTTGACTGAGGGTCCTTGTGCTTGCAAAGCAAGCAGTTGACTACGTGAGCTGTCTCTCCAGCCTAAACAGTACATTTTACATCAGCAAACCCATAGATCCAACTGCTCCTAAACGGCTTCATCAAAGAAACCTAACAAACAGACTTAATGCTGTGAGTAGAAAGGGCCTTCTATGAGGCATGTAATCCCCTCTAACCTGCTCCCTCCCCTGTCCTTTGCCCCTTTTAAAAGTTAACAGAAAGATGTTAGGTCAGAGACTACAGAAACAATATTTGGAGTCAGGAAAACAAGATTAAATCCCTAGGGTGTGATAGGCTATCTTATCAGAGTTCTAAAAGCCTTATCTGAAATCGTAAGACTATCTTTTAAACCATTTTAGAACTTCAATACTGAAATTAAGTGGAAATATATATATATTTTATAGAGAGCTTTTGTAACTGTCCCTCCTTTATTTACCTGTCTGGAGACCCAACACTGAACACAGTGCATGCTAGAAAAGCATCCTTTTGAAATTAAAGAGTTGGTGTTTTTTGTTTTTTTGTTTTTTTAATGGATATCTACAATAGAAACCAGTGGCCTCAAGAAATCCTGAAGCCTGGCTGTTTTCACATCAAGCACATTCATTAAAAAATGGACGAAACCAGAGGAAATACAAAAATGGCAGAGGTCATTAAGGACAAGGTTGACTCTCCCATTTCATCCTCAGACTTGCCAACATAGAAGAATTTATCTGAGCGGCGAAGGTGCTTTTAAAGCTCTTTTTTAACATGGAGTGTTATTTGGAGTAGAGGATCCTACAAGGGTACAGGGGGACATTGAGAATGAAACAGGAGGATTACTGTTCAAAGACTAATTGTAGCCTATTACCATCCTAATAATACCTTAAAAACAAAAATGCCTGAGTTCTGCTCTACCTCTGTCACCTATGACCCTTTCCCCTTGGGCTCAGAGTTGGACAATGTGGCTCATTATTATCCCTGGAGAGAAAGACCATTGAAGCTTACTTTGGGTGAGCCCTCCTGATGAGCTAAGTCTAAATTGACATCCCAGACAGGTCACCTGAATGGCAGAAGCAAGGCTTTGTGGGAGATTTTCTAATTGCAAAGATGTGGACAAGGCGATTAGCAAGGGGAAGTAGTGGAATGGTTTGTTAGAAATGGTCCAGAAGGAAACATGGAACCTTGCCACAGTAGGTGTCCTGGCAAGGGGCCCTCGCAAGCACGGCAGGTGAAGCTTGGAGTGAATGGAATCCTCCCAGCCATCCCAGGGACTGGTTAATAAGGGCATTAACCATCACCGGAGGGAACAGCAGGAAACCTTCTAGCCAAAGTGCTCTTCCTGGCACCTTGACTACTCCATAAATTAAATAAGAAGACAGGCGTGTGGCAGGGGCCTGCCCATAAGCCTCGCTTTTTATCAAAATACCAACTTTCCTCATCAAGTGGCAGATTTGATGAATGTGGTTCACCGTTCCAAAGTTAATTAATAAAAGGTAAGTAATTTATTCACTAAAGTGCAGATTAAAGGTGAAGCCTAATAAGGAGCATAGCTCCTGGAGGGCCCCTTTCCAGAGCTCAGGAGTCTCTCCCACAAAGATTCGTACACCACATCCTTCTTCCCCTTCCTCAAGCTGCCACTGTTCCTGCATCAAAAGATACCTAATGGCTCCTCCCAAGCAACAATTTGATAGAGCTGGAATTGAACCACTGTGGTTGCTTGCACGTTGCTCAGAAATGTTTCCCTGGAATCAGTTGCTTCTCAATTGTGTCAATGTACATACACGATGCTATCAGAGCCCATATGGGCAAACATCTAAGTGTATTCAACACTCATCAACCCAGAGACGCATATGAAGGCTAAAGGAAAGGTGAACATAGGCTGAGCAGAGTCTCTTTTAGGATTACTTTAAGCTGTCTGTCAGCTCCAAAGTACAGAATGTGAACCTTGGGTACGAGACAAATTAGCTCTGAACTTATTTCATACATTCAATATCATTTATTCCAAGATCATAGGACCTGATAAACATATCTAATTTTTTTCCATGGGTGTTACATTGTTTTCCTTAAAGTCAATTTGGTGGACTGGAGGGATGACTCAGCGGGTAAGAGCACCAACTGCTCTTCTGAAGGTCCTGAGTTCAAATCCCAATAACCATATGGTGGCCCATAACTATCTGTAATTTGATCTGACGCCCTCTTCTGGAGTGTCTGAAGACAGCTACAGTGTACTTACATATAATAAATAAATAAATCTTTTTAAAAAATCAATTTGGTTCTTTGTAATCTGGTGAAAGGGCCATTTTATAACCCTTGTGCAAATGGAAACCCAGTAGCACTGGCCATCACAATTGGACATCTTGAAGTCAGCACGTGTTCTTGGGTCATCAGATCATGATGTCCCTTAACCAAAGAGTCCTTTAAGAATACCCAAGGACTCTTCCCATATTTTAGTCATGCTCCTAATATTGTTTCCTGTGTTTGAACAATAAAATACTGTTGAGGGCCAGCAGGATGGCTCAGTGGGTAAAGGTACTTGCTACCAAGTCTGAGGATCTGTGTTTCATCTTTGCAACTCCTGTGGTTGAAGAAAAACCAATCCCTGCAGGTTGTCCTTTGACCTGCACATGCATACTGTGGCATACATGAGTGTACACACATACATGTTAAATAAATAAATAGATAAATATTAGAGAAAAAGAGTAGCCTCAAATAATCTGAAATCATTGCTATTACAGGGGAAGGGTTGTCAGAGAAATGTAATGCAGAGTCAGTCTGGGAGGTCCTGGGTTTCAAGTTGCATTTAATTCTATAACTATTAACAGTCCTTTGAGAGAGATGTTTAAAAAGCAGTAAAGAAAGTGGTTAAACTTGAGACCACGTATATATAAACATGTAAACAGGGAACCGGTGATTTGCCCTTTAAGAGAATGTGTGTATAGTTGGGATAAAAGTTCTTGTGACAGTACTCCAGTGTCACATTTATAGCAAGGGCAGTTGGGTGCTCTGGAAAGTGAGTATCCTCCTGAAATGGTAACCTAAGCACAGATCTGCAAGGCCAGATCTACAAGAGGCTGTTGAGACAGCGCACTGGTTAAAGGCATCTGCTGCCAAGCCTGAAGACCTGAGTTCAATTCCCAGAACCTTCCTGAAAGAAGAAAAAGAAGAGGAGGAAGAAGAGGAAGAGGAAGAAGAAGGACTTCAGCAAGTTGTCCTCTAGCCTCTACACACACAAGCATACACAACAGATAAAATGTAAAAAAATTGAAAGTACATTAACTTATTTACTTGACATTATGTGTGTTGTAAAAACATCTCAGTCAACATAACTGCTGCTACAGCTGGACAGCATTCCATGTTGCTTCTATATTGGATACTTAAAATCTATAAATGCAATAATTTCATTCTTTGATGGAAATTCCTAAATTCTCACACGTTCAAGTTGGACAAGAAGAAAGGAAGGAAGAGATGAAGGAAGGAAGGGAGGGAGGAAGGAAGGAAGGAAGAAAGGAAGGAAGGAAGGAAGGAAGGAAGGAAGGAAGGAAGGAAGATAGCAAGCTAGCTGCTGGCTGGCTAGCTGAACCTTCTGAATGAAAGAGGGGGTTATTCCTCCTTACCTCAAGCTCTGGCTCCTCATTATAAATTAAATGAATACAATAAAATAAATAAACAGCACCTATTTTAAAATCTAGCAACATGCCAATTGCGAGCCTGAGGCAGTTTCCCCTTAAATAACAAATTAGCAACAAACAGATTTTTCTCTTGGTGGCTGGTCCCCAGAGTCTCTCAAAACTTTTTCTTCCTCTGAGTCTATTTCCATTCGTACTGACATGCCAACAATACCCTGAGATTGAGCTCAGCTCACAAGGGCTCGGCTTCACTATGGACACAGGCTAGCCCCAACCTCTCAATCCTCCTACCTCAGCTTCCCCAGGGCTGGGTGGTGCCCATCAGGCCTGGCTTCCACCATCCTTTCCGACAGCAACGTTCTGTGGCTCTCAGGAGCAAGAGGCAAAAGTAACTTGGCTTCTTCTCCAGGCTCAGATGCTCAGTCTGTGACTTCCTCACACCTTTGGCCTAGGCCAGGCAAGACTGTGCCATTTATTACCTGTCATTTGTACTCTAACTAAAGTGCGGGATCACACTTCTTTGTCTAGAGTTTCTGTCTCCTCTCTGCTCACCTGTTGTCCTATTTAAATACATGTAGTTGTCCCAGATAAACAGAGCAGACAGCCCGGGTGGGGAGAAGAATTAGCTGAGCGAGCACCCTGCCGCTGCAGGCCTGTCAGCTACCTGGCTCCAGGCAGCCCTTCCCTTGACAGCTTTATGGCCAGCACTAAGGAAGAATCAATATGAGGGCAAGGGGCTGACATTTCATTTTCTAAAAACTGATCCATTGAGGACCAATCACCAAGCAGTGTTTATCAGTCCTGGGAAGTGACTTTTTTTTTTTTTTT